>JBBPDI010096038.1:0-11313 GCA_037974545.1 Cucumis variabilis | reverse complement strand
TTAAATCCAATAAACTAATATTCTAAGTTGTTTGATGAGTCTTGAACAGTATATAGAGATATACATGAATCAATGTTTGAGATCAACTTAAATGCTCTATAGTATAAGGACAACGTTGGGTACCTTATCCCCAACCTTATTTTGGTAACACTATGAATACGGCCCACTTTCTATTTGATACATCAATGATCCAACGTGTTCATGTAGGTGACATGCAAGTGAGGGTATCCTATACAATTAGTTTGCATAAGATCAAACCACAAAGTAGTAACCACTAGATGTAACTCTGTTAACTAGTTGGATTTCTATTTCATAGGATGACCTAGGTAACTTAGTTTTAATCTTGTGTGTATTATGAAATCTTGTTCCCGAAGGATTGTCCTTTGATTTGTACGATGAGAGTGGCTAGATTTTTAACTCAATATGCTTATCATTTTGGAGACAAGACCAAGTGGGGAGCTAGGAACATAATCACATAAGATGAAATTCACTCATTTCTAACATTAGGGTAAGTAGATGAGTGTTCCCTTAAATGGTGTCTCCAGGACTTGAACAAAGGGTCTTACCCTCTCTATGGCATGAGAAGGATTTCTCTTTATTGGTTGGACCATAAACATATTGTTCATTAGAGGAGAACTTGTATTTAAGTACTAGAAGTAACCCAAAGGAAAAGCGACTATTTGATCCAGTCGGTGTTACGATTCATGAAGAACTAACTTACTATTATTAGTATATATTCGTATATCTATTGTGAGAAGAGTTCAGTTGTGAGTCATTAGTGGACTGTACACAGTTAATGAATATTGATTAATGTGGTTAATGGATTTAGTCAATTAATCTCAAATGGTTGTAGCTTCTTATCTGTAGGTCCATTACGTCCCCTTCCTAGCTCGACAAAGGGTAATGAGATTTAATTATATTGGTTGTAATTTGAAATATTCAAATTTACTTTGGGAATTAGTATAATGTATAGTGATACAGTATAATATATATAATATAAAGTTTATATTTTAATAAAACTGTATTACATAAATTTAATTTTGGATATGATTCAATATTAATTTATGAGAGATGAAATATTTGAATGAGTTCAAATATTAATTTAATTTAAATTGGATTCATATTAAAACAATAGGTTAAAGTTTAATGGGTATATGATACACATTAAAATTATAGGGTATGAGAGAAATTTATATGTCAACATGAATCAAATTTTGAATTAAATTAAATATAAGATAATTAATTTAGCAATTAATCAATTGGAGAATTAATTAATAGTTTAGTTTAATTTTATTTAATTAAATTTCATTTAATTAAATTAAATTATAAGATATGTGAGAGATATTCATCAAATATGATTTAAATGAAATATTAATTAAATATGATTTGATTAATTAGTTAATTTAATATTTTTTTAAATTAATAGAATTTCATGATTCTCTAAACTTTTAAGGAAGAGAGATTTATAAATACGCAAAAGAAAACAAGTTTTTCAACCCAAGCTATTTTGTCACTCTGCAAATTCTCTCAGAGATTCTTTAAAATAAAGATTTGATCATTCTAATTGGTTCGCACAAACTAATCTGAACCCAAGGATAGAAAGGTTTCTGATGGGTGGTGTCCCCAATTTGGAGTTTTGGTAGATTTAAAGGCATCAAACTACGTAAGTTTTTCTTTCTTTATCTTTTAATTTAAAAGCATGCTTAGCCTTTTAGAATTTTGTTTCTAAATATTGCCAATGTATTTGTATTTTTGGATTTCCAAATTAAATTGAGGAATGGTTCTGTAAAATCTTCCGCTGTCAAGGGCTTTTATCCCATCATCTATCATATGTATCGAGCTAAAAATTTAGCCCACTCTGCTCTTACTTCATCCAATTCAAGCTGTGAGTATGGGCTTCTTGTATCAATCTATAAAACGTAAAACTATAATACAGTTCGTAAAATATTTTAGTTAGTCATATTATACTGTTTATACAGTTACTATTTAAATAGTTTAAAAACATATCGCATCAGTGATAGTGTTTGTATCCTTAGTCACAATTTTTCGCATGTATCCCATGACATAATATCCACATTCAACAATTTCTATTTGTAAAGGACACTATAACACCACTAATTAATAAGGCATATATATTATATATGTGCTAATTTAAAATTAAAATTATTTAAAATATATTTACCTTTACCGCTTTCCAGAAGGTTGTTTTTTGGTCTTTTTCAAATTCTTATGAGATGAAAAATCGTCAAGGCCATACATTTTCCAAACTATAGTATAACTCAAAATGAAATAATTTTTTTAGCGATAAAAAGAGAAACATAAACAGAGTTAACTTACATATTCGTTATGTACTTGATATCTTTTCGGAAACTTGTTCTCAACTAGTCAAGATGGTACACCACATCATCATATACATCAATGACTACTAATGATCAATGATCACTAAATGAAATATATTTGCAAGTAATTAGTACTTTACTACTAATGCAAGTTTGAATTGATAAAAATTATACTTACCTGAGATTATAAGGAGCAATAACCAATTGATCTTATTTGGAAGTCATGCATTAATCTACTACAAAGGTTTTGAGCTCTAATCTCTCGAGTACTATGGCCAGTTGATATAAGAGATGGATATACAAAACGTACTTCGAAACATTCTTCAAATCAATAATGAGCGAGTGTAAGTACCAATAATAAATAAATTACACACATCAACTTTGTAACGCCTGAGATTAGGAGGGACATGAATGAAACGATAGCACATTTGAATGAGAGGGATCTTGAGGACATGAATATACTGTTAAGAAAGACTTAAAAGAATTACAAGTTAATACTTATATCAACAAGGTCCACCTTCCTTTTCGGTGGCTCGATCATAGGAACTTCAAAGTTATGGGGTAATTCTATGTTGGGTGACCTCCTATGAATTTTTCTAGGATGCATGTGAGTGAGGACAAAGCATGCTGAAAGGACTCGTGTTAGTTTGTGGGGATAACTTTTACTCTTGTTTGTGGGGATAACTTTCACTCTAATAAGCTTCTAAGGATAGTAAGGATGATGTCTTCAGGTCGCAGGGGATGTAGGAAAATATCGGAGATCCGAATTTCAAATCCTGATCCGAATCCTGGGCCTGGGACGTTACAAACTTATTATTAATTAAAAAGTGTGAATACATATATCATAAAAAAATAACATTTACCTTTTGCATGTTGCAAAAATCAATGACAACTTCTCGCAAGACGTAACTCTTTTGACATATACAAAATAACTCAAAAGGTAGTTGAAAGGACAAACTAGAACCATCAACCATTACCCTTTCAACATATCTGAGAATATATTTTAATTGAATTGGTAGATTGGATGGTGCACTAGTAACTTCCACATTCTTTGTCATCGACCTTGAAGTTCTTACCTAACACAATTAAGTAACATTCTAAGAACTCATATACATAAAATTATTTGTTTACAACCCACCTTCATATTTACCTCATTTTTTGATATCGGTGGCTTAGGGGCAACCACTTCCTTCTCTTGCATTTCCTTCTCTTCTACCACCTTCTTCTTTAATGTAAGTGATATCAGTGGTACACTAGTAGCAATCCCTCTCTTCTCTTTTACCACATTTTCTAAATTTGTATCACTAGCCATCTTCTGTAAACTATCTCCTCAAACCATCCAAATTTTCAAAGTACAAATTAATGATAACTTTACTTTAGAAACAAGCATCTTAGCTTTTTCTTGACTTTATTCCTAGAGCAACTTGAAGGGATAAAATCCCTAGGCAGCAAAAGATTTTACAGAACTATTCCTTAATTTATTTTGGAAATCCTAAAATACCAATACATTGGCAAAATGATACTGAAACTAAGAAAAACTATTTTTGTGAGGAGCAAAAGCATTGACTTAATTTGATTAAGAAAAACTATTTTTCTTTCCCATATTTATAACTCCATTTCCTTGAGGGGACCTAATTTTAAAAAAATTAAATTAGTAGAAATTTTAAACCTACTATTTAATTAATAAATCAATTAAAAATGAATTAAATCATATTTATTTAATATTTCATTTAAATCATATTTAATGAATATCTCTCCAATATTTTATAGTTTAAAATTAATTTAATTAAATAAAATAAAACTAAACCATTAATTAATTCTCCAATTAATTAATAGCTAAATTAAATATTTTATATTTAACTTAAATTAAATTTGAATCATATTCAAATATAAATTTCTCTCATAATCAATAATTTTAATATGAATCCAATTCACATTAAATTAATATTTAAATCATTCATACATTTTATCTCTCATAGATTAATTTTGAATCATATCCAAAATTAAATTTATATAACAAAGTTTGATTAAAAAATATAAACTTTATATTATAATGTATCACCATACATTATACTAATCCCAAAGTAAATTGGAACATTTCAAATTACAACCAATATAAGTAATTTTATTATCCTTTATGAGCTAGAAAAGGGACCTAATGGACCTACATATCATAAGCTACAACGATATGAACTCATTAACTACATTAATCAATATTTGTTAACTGTGTGTACACTCCACTAAAGACTCACAGTTGAACTCTTCTCATTGTAGATATACTTTTGTGTCCATGGATATAGACCAATAACAGTCAGTTAGTCCTTCACGAGTGTTCATAACACCAATTGGGTCAAATTACCCCTAGATTACCTCTAGTTCTTAAATATCGGAGCTTCTCTAATAAACAACTTGTTTATGGGAACCCCTCTCGTGCCATAGAGCGGGTACAATCCTTTGTTCATGTCTCAGAGACATCATTTAAGGGAACACTCATCTATTTACCCTTAAAGTAGGAAATGAGTGAATTCCATCTTGTGTAATTATGCTCTCAGCTTTCCACTCGGTCTTGTCCTCCTAAAATGATAAACATATTGAGTCGACAATCTGGCCACTCTCACCCGTATAAATAAAAAAAGATCTTTCACGAACAAAAGTTCATAATACATTCAGGATTAAGACTATGTTACCTAGGTCAATCTAATGAAATATAAACCTAACTAGTTAACGGAGTTACATCTAGTGGTTACTATTTTGTGGTCTGGTCTTATGCAAACTCATTGCTTAGAATACCCTCACTCGCATGTCACCTACACGAACATGTTGGATCATTGTGTTTATATTAAATACAAAGTGAGTTATATCCATAGTGTTACCAAGATAAGGTACCCAGCCTTATCCTTATACTAAATAACCTTTAAGTTTATCTCAAACATTGATGCTTATACGTCTCTATATACTGTTCAAGACTCATAAAAAAAAAACTTAGGATAGTTTATTGGATTTGGGTTATTAAGGCAAAATTACTAATATAACAAATAACATTTATTATAATAATAACACTTTATTAATAACGGTCAAATACTTTCAAGGAAATATTTCAATGTTTTCAAATGTTTTTATCCATACTCAAATATAACATGAGACCTATTGTATGCATGTGGTTAACTTCACACTAATGGTATGATTAACGAACCTATTTTTAACTATGGGCCATCAGGATGGGTATATATATTTATGCTTTAAAGAAGGGGGATAGCTTGCCATCGACTGTCCTTTCTTCAGACGAAGGGATACACCCTGCCCGCGGTTATGGCGGATAGTCTTCGAAACTACAAAAGATTTCAATGTTTACAAATTTATGTTATAAAATGACTCTTTACTGATAAATGTATTTAACCTTCAATTTTATATGAAAATGTTAATGAAATCGTTTTATAAAATCGTTGCTTACTAAGTCTTTCGACTTACCCTTTCAAAAATGTTTTTTCACTTTCCAGGTAAAAAATGTGGATCTCCACGTGTGAACATATTGCTGCCAGAAAAACTCGGTTTTTAATCGTAAAAGGAATTGGTTTACTTTAAAATATTACTGTTGTTATTCAAGAGTTTATACTTTTATGTTTGATATCTTTTTCACTTGGTTTTAATAAAAGGAATTTCAAATGGGTCACACTGTGGTTTTAAGTATTTCCAGTTTAAATACTTCCATTATTGAATGTTTCATGTTTTCATGTCATGTGTTAGTAAAGTTATTTCGAAGGAGAACAACTTCGACTAGCATCACGCCATGCTCGGACCAAGTAAGTAGGTGCTCGGGACAGGGTGTGACAACTTGGTCAGAGCAAGTTTTTAAATCTTTAGGAAATAAAAGTCTAAGTTTGTTTAGATAGCCTGATACAAACTTTGTATTAGAGAAAAAGTTATTTCTTAGATAAAAAAGTAGATTTTAAACGAATTTACAAAATTGATTGGCTGGCAAAGTATGTATGCAGCGACGAGAGCACAATCTTTCCAAAAGCAATGTACGTAAAAGTTTTGTTTTTATAAACTTTTAAGGAAATGAAAATCTTGTTACCAGTAGATCAAATGGATTGTAGGAACAATTGTACTAGCAGAAAATTAGAAGCTTTAGGAGTTGACGTGTTTAGAAGATCAACTAGTTCGATTAAAGGGGATGAGTCGATCAGTAGATTGATTGATTTCATTAGGGTTATTAGATGCCCTGAAAATCAAGAAGTCGAACTAGCAGAAACTATGTTAAGAGGAGAGGCATAAGATTGGTGGAAAAAAATGAAAAGAAGTTTGACTATGGTAGAAAGATCAAGTTGGAGGAAATTTCGAGAATTGTTTGAGGAAGAATTTTTCTCAAAACACTACCTTAGGATGAAAGAACAAACACAAAGACAAATAGGTTATTCTAAAAGACAATAGATACAAAAGGTAATTATATGAAATATTTACCCAGATTTACTAAGAAGAATTTTTTTAGTTAAGTCATCTGTGATTACTAAGAAGTCAAGAAAGAAATCAGTACTTAAGAAGAGTAAGAAACTTTTGTGTGATAACTATGGGAGATTTCACTAAGGTCGATGTTTGATTGGAGCAGACATTTGTTATTATTACAAAAGCTATAGGCATTTTAAATGAGATGTCCTCAATTAAGATGGGAGAAACAAAAGGAGTCGCGAGTTGAGTCACAATTAAGTCATGAATCCAAGAAATTCTCAATCAAAGGAAGAAGAGTCTTTTAACATAAAGAAAAAGTGTTTGATATGTTGAAATATTTTGTCAAACAGAATTGAAGATAATTTTATGTGTTCCTATATTTAAGGAATATTGGTATTAAGGAGCATGCAATATCTGGAAGATTTTATAAAAGATATCTATCTATCTATCTATCTATCTATCTATATATATATATATATATATTGCTTTCTGTGTATTTTGGGTGTGCGAAAAAGAAACCTAAACGTATAAAGAAGAACTGTTAAAGTGGGATGGACACCGCCTATGGTTACTGTAGATGGAATGTTTGTTCCAAAATCTCAAGAACCTAGACAGATGAAGAAGAGCAAGAGTCAATGGAAAATTCTCGGCTACTTAATGTCATATATAATGAAGTAGATCTAAATGTGTTACAGCAAAAGACGCCTAGAAGGCCTTTGAGGTGGCATTCGAGGGTACTTCTAAAGTGAAGGTATCACGTCTTCTATTGTTAACCTCTAAGTTTGAATCATTGAAAATGTTAAAAGAAGAAACTATATCTGAATATAATGCAAGGGTTCTGGAAATAGCTAATGACTTGTTCAATCTTGGTGAAGGAATTCCAGAGTCTAGACTTGTTAGAAAAGTTTTGCGATCTTTATCCAGAAGATTTGACATGAAAGTAACAGTTATGGAGGAAGCTCAGGACATTACTACATTGTCTCTTGATGAATTATTCAGGTTTCTTCGTACTTATGAAATCGCTATAAATGACAGAGAAGAAGGTAAAGGAAATGATATAGCTTTTCAATCTGTACATCAGGATCATTATGTTGAAAAATGTAAGTCATCGAATGATCGAGTAAATGAGTCAATTGCAATGTTAAACAAATAGCTCTAAAATATTATTAGAAAATTTAAAAATCCTAATAGCTATGGGTAGAAATAGTTTTAAACCGAATCAGTTTAGAAGGAAGAGATTCTGATCGACCAAATAACAAAGACACAAAATCCTTTAAATGTAGAGAATGTGGTGGTCATGGACATTATCACGTTGAATGTCTAGCGATCTGACAAGACAAAAGAAAAATTATGTGTCATGTTATCTGATGAACATCAAGAAGAAGAAGAGTATATGAATGCATTTATCAGTTAGATTCCTAAAGATAGGTCAGTATCTAACAACGAAGAACTCAATGACCAAATGAATGGATATAAATCTTATAAAAAATTATAACATGCGTGGAAAGAAGATTCATTTGTTCGCACCATCTAAAAAGAAAACATTCAGGAATTGATGGAAGAGAATGAAAGATTGTTGACTATCAATATCGACCTTAAAGCAGAAGTTGAAGGAGGCTTAAGCAGAATATGAACAACTATTGAAATATATAAAAAAGTTAAATTCTAGAACATAATGTTTAAATCAAATTTTGTTTATAGGAAAAACTCATATCACTAAGCAACGACTTGGTTATAATGCTGGAACTATATCAGGTACACAGAGAAATAAAATCATATTTGTTCTGACGCAAGAGAGAGGTGAAGGAAGTAATTCTTGTCCAGCTACATGGAAAAAAGTTTCGAATACGTCAAAGGTATGGATATGTCATTTTTGTGGAAAACGAAGACATATTAGACCGTGTTGCTATAAAATGAGAAGTCATAATGTCTATAATCCGAAAATGATCAATAAATCAAGATTGAGTTATCCAAGTAAAATGATAAAAAGAACATGAAGAAAGTGTGGAGAGTCAAACAGACATCTGAGCAAAGTAATATAGCTTTGACCTCGATTCAAGTAATAAGTGATGACTGGTTCTTTGACAACGATTGTTCAAGACATATGATAGATAATCGGTCTTATTTTTCCAACTTAACTGAATGCTCCTCAGGATATGTAATGTTTACTGATATAGCAAAAGGTTAGATTTTAGCAAAAGAAAGCACAAATGGGAGACGTCTTTCTCGTCTTGATGGTGAAAGAGACATTAAAGGAATTACTGCTAATCTTTTTAGTATAAGTCAATTATGTGATCAAGGGTATGCCACAAATTTTTGTAAAGAAAATTATAGTGTAACTGATAGGGATAATGTTGAGATCATGAGAGGTGTCAGACAACCTGATAACGGTTACCACTCATATTCAAACCGAACTGAGATATGCCACCTAACGAAGGAAGAACAGACACAATAGCGGCATAAGAAACTTGGACATGTGAGTCTAGGAACTATTGGCAAAGCCCTGAAACATGATGCTATATTAGGTGTGACAAATCTAGATGTAAATAGCCAGTTGTTCTGTGAAGGCTGCCAACAAAGAAAACAAATTAGAATATCCCATAAAC
This sequence comes from Cucumis variabilis, assembly GCA_037974545.1. Classification (NCBI taxonomy): domain Eukaryota; kingdom Viridiplantae; phylum Streptophyta; class Magnoliopsida; order Cucurbitales; family Cucurbitaceae; genus Cucumis; species Cucumis variabilis. The sequence goes on along the minus strand of JBBPDI010096038.1, from coordinate 1,922 downwards.
CTGTCAATGAGTGTTATACAGCAAAAGTCCTTGAACTTCTTCACATGGATCTTATGGGTCCCATGGAAACTGAAAGTCTCGACAGAAAGAAGTATATCTTTGTGTGTGTTGATGATTATTCACGATTCACCTAGGTAAGGTTCCTCAGAAACAAATCAGAGACTCTAAAGATATTTATTGTTCTATGCAAAAATCTACAATGTGAGTAGGGGATGAATATTTGGAGAATTCTAAGTGATTACGGAAAAGAGTTTGAGAATGAAGAGTTTAACTCATTTTGTGAAACGGAAGGTATTCAACATGAATACTCGACTCCTTTCACTCCATAACAGAATAGGATGGTAGAAAGAAAGAATTGCACACTTAATGAAATGGTCAGAGTTATGCTTCATGCCCAGAATCTCTCACTACAATTTTGGGTTGAGGCTATGCACACAGCTTGTCATATTCACAATAAAGTGACAATCAGGACTGACACTTCTACAACTATGTTTGAGATATGGAAAGGTAAGAAACCTAAGGTTAAATTTTTTTACATTTTTTGAAGTGTGTGCTATATACTTGCAGATCGAGAGTATCACAGAAAATTAGATGTCAAGTTAGATAGGACTATCTTTAGGCTATTCTCTGAATAGTCCAATATTCAAAGTGTTCAATACTAGAACTCGATCTGTCACGGAGACTATCAATATCCATTTAAAGTGAATTTTTAAATGGATACTTGTTTGAGGAAGTTTATGTTACTTAACCTAAGGGTTTTATTGATTTTGAGTTTTCTCACCATGTGTACAAACTTGATAAGGCTCTTTATGGACTTAAACAGGCACCTCGAGCCTAGTATGAACGTTTGACTGTGTTTTCATGTCAACAGGGATATGTGCGTGGAGGAACTAATAAGATTTTGTTTATTCATTAGAGAGAGAAAGACATTATTGTGGCTCAGATTTATGTTGATAATATAATTTTTTATGGTTTTCCTGATGATAACGTGAGTAGTTTTGTTCATATTATGCAGTCTCAATTCGAAATGAGTATGGTAGGGAATTATCTTTCTTTCTTGGACTTTAAATCAAGCAAGGTCAGGATGAAATCTTTATCTCAGAGGAAAAGTATGCTAAGAATATTGTGAAGAAGTTTGGGCTTGAGACCTCTCAATCCAAAAGAACTCTAGCGGCTACATATATCAAGTTAACTAAAGACTGTGAAGTCATCTCTGTCGATCACACTGTTTACCAGAGTATGATTTGGTAGTCTCCTTTATTTAACAGCAAGTTGGTGTGATATAGCTTATGTTGTAGGCGTCTGTGCTAGATATCAATTTGATCCTCGTGCTTCTCATCTTCTTGTGGCTAAGAGAATTCTGAAATATGTTAGTGGGACATCCAACCATCCATTATTCATTTGATACTACTTCTTCATTTGTGGGATATTGTGATGCAGATTGGGCTGGATGTATAGATGATAAAAAGTCTACGTTGGTTAGATGTTTCTTCTTAGGGAACAACTTAGTCTTCTGGTTCAGCAAGAAATAAAATTTCGTTTCTTTGTCTACAGCTGAGATAGAATATATTGTTGCTGGTAGTGCGTGTTCCCAACTTGTTTGGATGAAACAGATAATGAGTGAATATGGGTTTTCACAAGATACTATGCTCCTTTACTATAATAATATAAGTGCTATCGAGATCTCTAAAAATCCAGTTCAACATAGCCGAACCAAGCATATTGATATTCATCATTATTTTATTCGTACTCTTATTGAATATAAAATTATTTCTCTTACTCATGTTGTCACACCCCCTCCCGAACTACCTGCTAGCTTAGCCCAAAAGACGGTGTGAAGCCAATAGACAAAGCTTTCCTCTACTTGTATTTGTCGACCCTGCTAAAAACTTATCTAGATAAACTTGCCAATCTAGTATAAA
>JBBPDI010096027.1:0-11314 GCA_037974545.1 Cucumis variabilis | reverse complement strand
ACAGATATTCATTCAAATAAGATTTGAATGAAATATTAATTAAATATGATTTAATTAATTATATTAATATAAATATAACTTCATCACTGATTTTGAGACCAAAATGAATCTTCTCAAGCTTGCACATTTTGTTGTGATTCTCTCGTCAACATGCAGACAAATAAGCCATCATTAGTTTTCTTGAAGGGATAATTAAGAAACTAAGTACTAAATTCGCATGATGAATTATTTCTTTACATACTGATTTACTTTTATCTCTTTATTTTTTTTCTTTTCAAATAATTAATAATATAATGATTTACTTTTCTCTCCGTATTTTTTTTTATTTTTAAATAAGAAATAAGCAAGCTCATTTTATGATAGCCAATGCATGATCCTTCAGATCCTCATTGATAATCTAAGTTTGTTGACTTTCATTGCTTGTGTTTTTTTGTTTCGAACTAAAATTGCTGTTGAGAATTGTCTGATTTTTTTAGCTTTTGATTTGATTTATTCTCTAATTTGAGCAGACAGATGAACTAGTATGGGTGGTTGACAGTTCTGATCTTAGAAGATTGGATGATTGCAAATCAGAGTTTGATAGTTTTGAAAGAAGAGGTTAGAAATATAAGTCCCTATTTCTAGCTAAATTGAGAGGTTTTACTATGTAATAACAATGTGATTTTTTGTGTATTTATTTTATGTATCTTGATTTTGTTCTACTAACAAGTTAGCTTGGACATCTTAAAAGAAAATGCACTTGGACTGTTCTTTACAGATATACTTGGCTGGAAATGGTGAGAATCCTTGTTTATCTTGGTTTTTTAATGCACTTTTATTTTTATTTTTTTTCTTAATGAAAACTATTGTAGTTAAAAAACTTGACTTCCTCTTGGCCTTACATGCAATTTTTGTTTTGTTTATTAAGGAATGGTTAGAAGTACATAATAATTTTGCATATTCTTGATTTAATCTTCCTTAGGTTGTAAAATATATTTTGGTCGTAGATAGCCAACCAAGCTAGGCGATTATGTAGATGGAAGCCATCGTTGAAAATTGAAGAATGTGAAGGCATTTAGGATTTCTCATTTAAGTAATGTATTATTGTAGAATGTATATACAAATACAATATTAAGATTTCATTTAATGTATACAAATGTAAAAGAAAAATATTGTAGTTTATAAAATAAAATTAATTTGATTGATTTGTTGGCGTAAGAAAAAAATAGTTATCTACACATATCGAATGCCAGTTTATAAAAAATGGACAATATTGCAACAATTAAATAAAAATAAATTTATAAAAATAGATTAAAAAACAAGACTTTAATGTCAGTTTTAAAAAAATAATTTATAAAAATAGATAAAAAAATAAGACTTGAATATCGGTTTTAAAACGACATCAAAGGCTAATCGACACTAAAGATCTTCAATAACACCATAAAAATGTCGGTTTAAAAATGGCATTAAAGTCCTTTAATGTTGTTTTTAAACCGACATTAAAGCAGAAATGACATTAAAGGCCTTTAATAACGCTAGCATAGATGATGGTTGTCAACCGACACTAAAAGCCATTAATGTCGATTTAAAATCGACATTAAAGGCAGATTTCTTGTAGTGAACCCTAGTGGCCGCCACCTCTGACTACCTTCGTTCATTGCCGCGCAACCTTTCACTTCAATCATTCGTCTCACTGTCAAACTATGCCACTTGTCAAAGACCGTTGCAAGCCAAGCGGGTTCTTTCTCCACCATTAACGAGACGTTTCCCTCTGCCTACATTCACACGTATTCGTCTATGTCTGCCACTAAACATCGTGGGTTCTTCTTCGTTTTTTCATCTCTGTCTCAAGTGAAGCCAGACGTTCCTCATCTCCATTCACGCGTCTTCTTTGACGTCCCTCTGTTTGAGCCGTGTGTCTGTGCCGTTCGAATAAATCCCCTAAGCTAAGCTGATCCATCCCCTTTGCGAGTTGTTTTTGGTAGTCCAAGCCTGACCCAAGATGTGAGCCTTCTTTTACTTCCTTTCAGCCATATTTGAGCAAGTTTCTTATTTTTGGTCAGTTCTTGATTTGGGTTTAGGTATACCCATCAAGTGTTAACCTTTGGTCTAAAATAATTTAACCAGTTGAATTATTTTCTTAAAGTTGGATTATTTTCTTGAAGGTTGATTGGCTAATTTTGGAGTAGTCATCTGTGTAATTATCCTCAAAGGTTCAATTGGTTTCAACCCCTGTTGTTGGACTGAGCAAATTGGGATTTGATTGTCAGCAAAGGAAATATTGTTTTGAGTGAATCTCAAGGCAAGAAATTCTACAACTAATGTATTTTCCATTATGCATTGATGTAACTAAAATGCATAATGTGACGAATATGGATGACTGATATGTTATGATGCATGATATGTTAATCATATGACTAGAGCTTGCATGTATTTTCAATTCTGCATTGATGTAACTAAGATGCATAATGTGACTAATGTGGATGATTGATATGAATTGATGATTGATATGAATTAATGATATGATATGACTGATACATTATGACTTATATGACTAATACGTTATGACTTATATGACTGATATGTATGATGCATGATATATTAATCAAATGATAAAGACATTATGATTGATATTCATGTCATGTTCTGATATGCTACATGCTATGGACTGTGGTGTTCTGTTAACTTTGTCTATTAGGGTTGTACTCATATGGATATCCCTCAGGATCGTCACTTTTTTATGACTGTGTGAGTTCGATGGGATTGACAGTCTGTCATGATATGTTTTATGAGTGATCTAACAGAGTCACTTACAACTCGATTCTTTGTGGTGTTCCTTCGGGTTCATCGACAGTCCAGATGTGTTCCTACGGGATCATTGGATAACGTGTGTTTGGGAGCATGATAGTTTTGGTGTATTTCCTCATGTAATAACCATAATGGGAAGTTAACAGACACCTAGTAGGACTAGTAGTGGGTCCCTTATTGAGTATATGTTTGTACTCACTCTTTCTAAGTTTAATTTTTCATGCAGAGATAGAGGTAGAGAAGAACTGACGAATGACAAGAAGTGACTGTGACTTGCTATATATGGAGAATATCTTATGTTGGTTCCGTCTTTTATGTTTTCAGTATTTGACTTTTATTATTTTATTTAAGATCTATTGAATTTATGAATTATGTTTATGTTATTTTCTTTAAAAGTTAGATAGGGCCTGAACTAGGACTAAACTTTCTAGTATTTATTTCTCTCTTTCAAAATTATGATTTATGAAAGAGTATTTAAAGCATTTTGATTGAGAATTCAACTTTTTCCTTTTCTTTTAAATGCATTTTTTTATTTTATTAGCAATGACCTCAGTTTAGTATAAAGAGTTGAGTCGTTACAATGTGATGTTTAATATATTTTATGGTTTTCAGAATTTAGAGAAGCGTTACATTTATTGAAAAAATGTTACAGTTGTTGTTAAACTTTGTACTCAACTTCCTTTGCTTGTCGTATTTGTTCAAAAATAGTTCAAGTAGTAAGAAATTAGTTATGGTTAATTGCTAACTAATTTTTAGTAGTTTTCCAATCTACAAAAGAAGAATTTCTTGGCACTTATCTGTATTCTTCATCTTGTAATCCTTTCAAGAAGAAATTAATTGATAGCCTTCAAAGTGGATGTAGGTGCTTTTTCGGAATCACTCTAAACTTCTGTGCGTTGATCCTTTTGTTTTCTTTCTATTCTCTTGAATATCTTTCTTTCTTATTGTTGAAATGGAAGAAGCCTGAAAGAAATTAGGGAAACAAAAATTTTGCACGAACGAAAGAATGAAGAAATGAAAAATGAACTTTACTTTTACTTTTTTCGTGAGTCCCAACAAAGAGAAAGAAAAGGACGGCCAACTGTCCATCATATAATAAATTCTACATGAATAAGTGTAACACCAAAAATTTTTAAGGAACTTGATATAGATATAACATTAATTGAAATTGAAAGTTAAGGAATTTATTTGGTGTTTGATTAATTAAAATTAGAACTTAAGAAATTTATTTGGGTGTAATTTGTTCGATTAATTATATATACATGAGTATGTATATTTAATTAAAAAAGTTGCAATTTGGTGAAAACTGTTATTAATTATGACATGAGAGCCTAGTATTCTGAGCTCGAGGATTAGAACTTTCAAGGATGAAAGTTTCTCAAATGAGGGAAGATTTGTAACACTCCAAAAATTAAGGTAATATTGAATTTAATTATTTTAATTTTATTTAATTATGTTGGAACTATTGGACATTAATTTGAAATATTTAATTTAGAATTGATGGTATTATTAAATTAGAATTAATTAAATATTTTTTGGTTGAATATTTAATTAATTAGTAGAATTGGATTTTTGGTGTTGTTGACATTGAATTTAATTAAATAATTTAGGTGTTTATTTAGTTAAATTGAAGAGTGAAAATTTTGTTAGACATTTGATAATTATATGTATATGTGCTTATATATATAATTATTATGAAAAATAGTAAAGATAATTTTGTCTATGGAAAATTAATTATTGTGAAAGGTAATTAATTATTTTGGGAAAAGATAAATATTGATTGTGAAGAGAAGTTGATATGATTGGGTAAATAAGAAAAGAGAAGGAATATAATTTATTTAAAAGAAAGATTGATAATTATATATTGATATTTAATTATTGAAAAAAGAAATGAAACATCCCAAATCTTTAAGAAGAGTTTTTATTAATTATCTTAAGTTATTTCAGAGTTATCTTAAGGTTCAGAGTTAAAATAGAATTATTGAATTAAGATAATTCATATTGGAATTTATGAAATTTTAAAATAAGTTATTTATTGGAGAATATTTGGTTAGTTAAAAGAATTGAGAATTTGAGTTTATTTGGGATCTTGAAAGAAAATGTTGGTTTTGGTGAAATTGGAATTAATTAAGTATATATATATATATATATATTTAATTAAGAATTTAGATTTTTAGTAAAATATGAATATGGAAAAGTAAAGGTAGTTATATGATGAAATATAATTATACTTGTTGAAAAATAAGATAATTAATGAGAAGAGAGATGATTTATTTGATTGAACGAGAAAGAATGATGTATTAAATTGAGAGATGAAATAAGGGTTTAAATAAATATATATGTTTATTATATATTTTGGTGAGAGTATAATAATAATAAAAGAGTATTATTATTATTAATGTCTTTAAGTGGCTAAGATTTTGTGCACTTAAGGATTTGAGGAAATATAATGAGAATAAAAATATATGTATTATATATATATCTTAAAAGGAAAATGAAATAACAATGATAAATATTATTATTGTTTAAGTTTATAAATAACATTGTAATGCTTAAATTGAAAAGAAAAGGAAAAAGAAAAGGTTTTTCATATTTTTTACTACGATAACCCTTTGCTACTGCCTCACTAGTTTTGGTTAAGATTGGTAATTTAGGTAAGTGTTTTGGATATCTTTATTGTGAAACTTTAATTTAGGTAAGTGTTTTGGATATTTTTATTGTGAAACTTTAATACTCATTAAAGGTTAATTAATTGAGACTCTAAATTAAGTTATTATTGGAATTGATTTTGGTTGATTGCATTGGAAGGTCTCTTTGGCAAATCTTGAAGATTTAAATGATGAATTTTTTCATCAAGGTTGAATTGGTTTCAACCTCAAATTTTTAGATCGATTAATTGAAGAATCTTTACTGTCAGCTATGAAGTATTTTGTTTGGCTAATCTCTCAGGTAAGAGATTGTACTACTGGACATTCGAATTAAATTTTAAGAGCTTGCATGTGCATTCCTTTATGCATTGGTGTAGCTAAGATGTATAATGTGTTGATGTTGATGAATGATGTTGATGACTGATATGTTATGACGCATGATATATTAATCACATGATAAGGACGTTATGATTGATATACATGTCATGTTATGAAATTTATGTTATGCTACATGTTTTTTGGACTGTAGTGTGTCTGTTAACTTTGTTTGTCCTTGAGCTTTTACCACCCCACCTGTATTGTGATCCTATCACTACAAGAAAATATGTATATTTTCCAACGCACAACATGGATGTCGAGATAAAAGGCGTCGGGAGAAAAAGCTTCTTCTGATATCGTAGAAGCTCTGTCAAGGAAGGTTGACAATCCCGCCGCGTCATAAGGCGACGTCTGTATAAAGTAATGTAATAAAAAAATTTAAACTTTTTTCGAGTTGTTGTGCATGGCGTCAAGAAAAGTTTAACTTTTAAAAAAAAAATTAAACTTTTTCCGACGCCGTTATGAATGGCGTCGAGAAATGTTTAATTTTTTTTGCTTTCTTTCTATTCTCTCGAGTAACTTTTACTGCATTGTTGAAGATTGATGTTGCTCTTAAAATGGAAGAAGCTTGAAAGAAGTCAGGGAAAGAAAAATTCTGCATGAAAAAAGAATGAAGAAATGAAAATAAACTTTACCTTTACTTTTTGTGAGTCCGGCACAGAGAGAGAAAAGGACGGCCAATAATTGCTATCATATAATAAATTTTGTGTAAAGGGTATATAAATAAAATCTTTTGATTTTTCAATAAATATTTTATCAGTTGTGAGAAAATGTTTTAGGAGATCACTACGATTTCCAAATATAAATTAAGATATTAATGAGAAAGTTTGGTTTGGTTTGATTGATGATGTTTATGATTTATCAGAAAAGTTTGAAAATTAGCCTATTTTCATTTAATGAATTAGAAGGTCATGAAGTATTTTAGAGAAAACATGAGAAAAATTTAAATTTGAGAAATGTTATTTCAATAGATTAATATGATTTTATAGAGCAATTTGATAACGATGAGTTTCATTTTGAAGGAACCCTTAGATGTTTGTACCAAAGGTGATTTCTGTGTATTACGTGAATGTGTTTCCACGCATATGACAGATATTTGATCTTCTATGCACCTTAAGAGTTCTCTGAGTGTAGTATGATAGAGATTTGGTTTGTTATGTACTTGGGGATTACTCGATGTATAGTATGGTAGAGATTTGCTCTACTACGTGTATGGAGATTTTCTCGATGCATAGTATACGGCGTAGATTGCTGATCTACCGTGTGCTTGTTGGGGTTATTCCATGCCAGAATGACAAATATTTGGGTACAAACTTAGTCATGACTTTTACTTGCTTGTTTTCAAAACACACCTTTATTAAACTTTATATGTTTCTAAATTGTCTCAACTTCTGGAAGTGTTCGTGATTCATGTCGTTTTACAAAGTTTTTAATTTCAATTGAGAGTTTTTTTTTTTTTTTCAAATTATTTTCCCTCTCTTATTAACTTATCACTCACTCGACTTTTAGCTCTTTTTTATTTTTTTTATAAAAAAATTCCCATTATACGTAGCAATTGAAGTTTTCCAACAAGTGATCTATCGGAGCTTTGCATATTAAAAAATATTAATATTATTTTAACTTATAAATAAAGTACTTGGCTTGGCTTGACTAGCCTTAGTTTTTAATTATTTGGGAAACCCAAAACTTCCATGTTTCCCTTTACTAAGTCTATAAAATTGTTTCAAGTATTGTGATTTTAATTATATAGATCGTGATAAAGACACACGTGATTTAATTTTAAAGGTAAATGTTGCATGCCAATCATTTTGTTACAAATTTTGGTTGGCTTATTTTATTAAAAGTAAAATTGGAGCATAAATTCTATTAATATTTATTTAGGTTTAGTTGTTATGATGGGTTAATATTTATCATGTATTTATTAATAAATACATGAATTGACTTAGATTGGTTGTAGTTGTTAAATATTTATTAATAAATACATGACAAATATTTATTAATAAATACATGATAAATATTTATTAATAAATGTATACAATTGGCTGTAGTTGTTACGATATATTTTCTCAAGTTGATGAATATTTATTAATAAATACATGAATTGACTTAGATTGTTTGGACATAAAATACAGCTTGTGGGCTTTGTGGGTCGTGTGGTATATTTATGTTTGTGGAAATGCGAGTGTCAATGCAACAAAGTTTTTTTTTGGAAATGAAACGAGTGCCAAGGGGGGGAACCCATGACACCGATATTATTAATAGAGTGAAATACAAAGGGCTAGAGAGCAGCCCAAGAACTTAAATTAGAAGAGCGGGGAAGTTAAGCGCAATAGAATTGGGAGAATAATCTTTAAAAAGCTGGTGTCTACTACACCACATGCCTATGAAATTACAGCAATCCTCCAAAAGATTTGTTAGACTATTTTGCTTGTTGGCGAAAATTCTGTTGCGCTCTGTCCAAATTTTCCATAAAATTGTTGTTGAAGCACTGAAGGTGATAATGTTTCTCCTTGTGGACTAATTTGAGCGGAACATAGAGGTGATAACCGATTTCAAATCCAAGGAAGGGGGTTGGATTCCAGTTTGATGATATAAGGAATCCCAAAGATATCTTGTCGCTTTGCAATTAATCAACAAATAATCGCTCGTTTCACATTCTGAATAGCACACAACACACTAATTTGGATTGAGGCTCGATTTCGGTTGTCTTCTTTGAAGGTTATCTGAAGTGTTTATACTCCCTGAAGAATCGACCAAAGGTAAAATTTTCATTTCTTTGGGATTGGGGACTTCCAAAGGTTTGAAAGAATCGTATCCTCTAAGCCCAAGATGACTGTATTGGCTTGAATAGATCTTGTGACCGAAGCAGTTGTAAAGGATTGCGAATTCTCTAACCTCCATAACGTTTTACAAACGCCTCTGTCTTCATCGAAAATAGGCAGAATTGAAGTGATTTGTGTCCAAAGAGTCAGTTCTCTGTCATTTAAATGTCTATGGGCTTTAAGGTCCCAAAACTTCGCATTAGAATCCCACATATCCTTGATTGAGTTGTTTTTCGCTTGGGAGAGGGCGTAGAATCTTGGAAAAGCAGTGGCTACGACTCCATGATTACTCCAATTGCCATGCCAGAATAATAGATTTTCCCCGTTGTTAATCTCCCAGTTGATATTTTTTTTTTTTAAGCTGATCCATACCTTTGATGATATTTCTCCATGGAGCTTTGGCTATGCTACACTTACTGATGGTAGGGATTTTACCAAGAATTCTTTCATTGTATTTAGCAGAAATGATTTTTCTCCAAAGGGTAGACGACTCATTTAGGTACCTCTAGAGCCATTTGCAGAGAAGAGCAAAATTGGTATCCTGAATCTTGGAAAACCCTAGGCTGCCTTTCTTGAGAGGGGCAGTAACCTTATTCCAGTTGATTAAGTGGCAACCTTTGTTGTTACCGGAACCCTTTCACAAGAAATTTCTTCAGAAACTTTCAATTCTTCTTTGCGTAACAACCGGAGCTTTGAACACTGACAGTTGATAAGTAGGCAGACTAGCAAAAGAAGCTTTAATAAGAGTGAGTTTACCTCCTTTGGAAATGAGAGAGTAGTTCCAGTTGTTGAGCTTCTTGTTTATTTTGTCTTCAATTTTTTCCCAAAAAGAGTAAGCATTTGGGTTTCCACCAAGAGGGACACCAAGATAGGAGATTGGGAGAAGAGTGCATGGGATGTTCCAATTATTTGCAATTTCATATGCTCGATTGATTGGGACATTTACAGGACTAATGGTGGATTTGGATAGGTTTATGTTCAGCCCAGAAGCTTTTTCAAAGAGGTTTAAAGCCATTCTTAAGTTTGAAAGATAATCATCATAATTATCTTCAACAAAGAGGAGAATGTCATCTGCGAAGAGAATGTGAGTTAAGCTGCAATTGTTATTGAAGGTGACTCCCTTAATTGAATTATTATTCTCCAGATGAGATAATAATCTGCTAAGATAATCCATAGCAATCACAAAAATGAAGGGAGAGATCGTATCCCCTTGGCGAATTCCCCTTTAAGCTTGGATACGACCATGAGGTTTACCATTGATGAAGACCGAATACACAACGTTGCTGATGCAGGCTTTGATCCAATTTCTCCACTTAGGGGGGGTAGTTTTTTACCTGAAGCATGTAGTTGATGAATCTCCAGCTAATCTTATCGAAAGCTTTTTCAATGTCCAACTTGATGACAAACCCTTTTGTTTTGCTAGCCTTCCAAAAGTCAACCGCTTCGTTGGCCATCAGAATGGCATCAGTAATTTGGCGACCTTTGATGAAAGCGACTTGATTTGGAGAAATAGAATCTGAAAGAGTATTCTTCATTCTGTTGGCCAAAGTTTAGCAATGATTTTGTATAGAGAAGTGGTGAGACTGATAGGACGAAAGTCTTTAGGAGTGTTGCTGCAATTCTTTTTGGGAATTAAGGCTATGAAGGTGTTGTTGATATTTTTATTTATGATCTCTTTGGAGTGGAAATCTTCAAAGACTTTCATGAGATCCCTTTTAATTGAACTCCAGAAGGTTTTGTAAAGAAGAAGAGGGAAACTGCTTGGACCAAGGGCTTTATTGCCGTTGCTGGAGAAGATAACATTTTTAATTTCGTCCTCATCAAAAGGACGGCAGAGAGAGTTATGGAAAGAATTTTCAATAGGCATCCAGTTGAGATTGTCAATGAGCAAATTATTACAGTTCCCTCCAGAAAAGAGAGCTTCAAAGTATCTACTAAAAACATTGGCGATGGTTTCATTAGTTGCATAGGAGATACCGGCCTCGTCCTTGATTTCAGAGATTAAACTCTTCTTTTGGTTAACCGAGCAAGTGCAGTAGAAAAAGCTTGTATTTTCGTCTCCATCTCTAATCCAAAGCTTTTTAGCTCTTATGGCCCAAATTTGAGATTCCTTGGTTGAGAGATTAAGAAGATCTGCCTTTAAAGAAATTCGCTTGGTGCTGTCTTCATTGCTCATAGTATTTGATTCTTCCATTACATCAATTTCATCAATTTCCTTAATGATGGAGTTTTTGGTTTTGACCATGGAGTTCAGTTTATCAGATTACCAAGGGTTAATATAATGTGCTAATCTTTTAAGCCTTTGAATAAAACTGAACCCTGGATGACCTTCTATCTTGGCACTCGTCCACCAATAATCAAAATTTCTTTTGAAATCTCCCTCTTTAAGCAAAACCGTGTTTAGCCTGAAAGGGGCTGGCTCTAACCAGCTCAAGAACGATAGGATGATGATCCGAGGTTATTCTTGGAATAACATGCAACAAAGTTATGTATTGAGAAAATCTTTTTTACGAAGTACTCAGTTTGGAATCCATTAGAATCCATTAGATTAAAAAATAATGTTCACGGGAGTTTTGAAACTAAGATTAATGATCGACTCTTTTGATCCAAAATGTACCAAGAAATCCAAAACAGTTTGAAAAACAAATATAAAAGATTCTATAAACCTAATTCACATCT
>JBBPDI010096022.1:0-11314 GCA_037974545.1 Cucumis variabilis | reverse complement strand
ATCCTAGAAGCCGAAACCTAGATATGCAGAAATGAAAGAAAAAGTAACAAAAAGAGAAAAGCAACATATCAACAAACAGAGAATTCCTAAAGAACGACTCAGTTTTTATACGTGCTAATTACTAAAATCGAAAAGTACCTCAACTTTATCCGGCTTCGTGGTAGTGGCTTTAAGCCCCTTGAGAGAAACTATGCATGCCTGAGAAGGTGCTATGAAATCATTCAGATCCCCTATCCTCAATGTTGCCGAGAATTTCTCAGACATCTCCTAAACACCCAATTTGAAGTTAACAAAACAAATAAAGAAGAACCCAATAGCTACGCACACAAAACGAATCACAACTGCATCAATACAAGAAAGCAAACCTTCAAATGAAATTTAGGGTTTCAAAGCAGGCAAACCCCTTCAAAGGGAAAGAGAGAAAGAGAGAAGAACAGACTTAAGCCGATCAATCAGAGTCCGAGTCGGTGATTGTACCAGAAACTGAGGACGGTGAAATCACCGGCAGCTAATGAAAACGATCACAATCAGGGAAATAGGAGAAGGGTCTTGGGGAGAAAATACTGGAAAGAAAAAAGACGATAGATATGGATGTATCGGAGAACAGCGGATTGGTGGTTGATGGCGCACCGATGAGGGGATTGTAAGGGAAAGAGGTTGAAAAGGAGGTGGTGGGCAAAGTGCCGGGAGAAACGGGAAAAGGGAAGGAAAGAGAGAATTGGGTGAAAGATAAGGATGGTGGTGGCGGTGGTGGAACCTAGAAGAGAAGACGAAGTCGGAGTTGTGTCAGGGGGTAGTACAATCTAGAATGGCAGCCAAAACCTCCAGAATCAGCGGAGAAGCTTTTTCGTTTTACACCATACTTCTTTTAAATGGTCTCACTTTGGAAATCATTTTTCATACTTTTTAAAATAATAATAATAATAATTCTAATCTTTAAATTTTAGGATAGTTTGTTACATACAAATTAATACGGCCGTATGAGAATAAAATAGCTGAAAATAAAATGTGAATGTGTTTGGTTATTCTCAATTCTCATGCTAATTTTTCTATAAACAAATTATTTTGTATTTAAATTGACTCGATTCGTCAAAAATAGAATATTTGACAAAATATTTACATTGGGCTAATAAATTTTATCTTTTTTAGTTTTGTTTTATGAAGTTTAAATAGTTTGTCCATTTTTTCTATTTAAAAAAAAACTCTTTAATTTATAAAATTAATCATGGCCTCTATAAAAACTTTAATAGATTCGTTAATAAACAATAAATTCAAGAAAAAAGTACTGTAAATAAAAAACGGTTGAAATATATACAAAACATAACAAAACGTTAAATTCTATCAATGATATTGAACCTATTAAAATGTAGAAATATCAACCTTTAGTTTTAAATATCATTTGAATTCTTAAATAAATTCTAAAAGCAAGAAAATAACAAATGGGAAGGTTTACTTTGGAAAAATATTAAAATTATTTTTAAATTATTAGAATAGTAAAACAGAAAAATATGAAGAAAAACTATAGATGGAACAATGTCTCAAATGCTCCTACCAATTAAAAAATTTGAGTCCTAAATACAATTGTTACCTAAAACACAAATATCCTATAATTAAATAACATATCCCACATACAATTAAATCCTATGGAAATATAATTTCCCCCCAAAACATAGAAATTATACATATTGTCATTAATGGGAAGTTTCACCTAATCTCTGCAAACAATCAAGTCTCTACAAACGTTCAAATCATTCTTGGACTTTGGCTGGTTTAGCTTCGTGTGTTCCATTTGAAATGCTCAAAAAATTTCCTTCCATTTGAAATCAATCTCTTCATCTTCTTCGGGTATTCCTTCAGTAGCAAATCACCAATTTCTTCACCATCTATTCGTCTTCATCACGTTTGTTCCTCATCTCTTCATCTTCTTGACTTTTTTTACTTTTGCACGGCTTCACATTCATTCACTTCGTAATTAGGTTCTTTCACACTGTCATCCATTTCTCATCTAGAAATTTGCATGTACGATTGGTTTCTTCCACTTTCCTTCCTAATTAGGTTCTATTAGTCTTTAATATTGACACCGTTATACTTCTTTATTTGCTCTATTGCTTCAAATTTTTTTTTGCGCTCTATTCCTTCGAACATACAGGTGCCAGTTGAGCTAAGCTCTTGTTGGCGATCTATAATATTTTGGAAGGTCCAAAAGAGAAATGTAACTTGAATAATTATTTGTTCTTTTTAATTATATGATATATATAAAGATAAATTTGGTTTGTTTGTAATTTTTTTATTTAATTATTTTTATAAAATATATCAACAAAATATGAATAGATATGCCCTCAATTTTAGGAGTAATAAACGAGATTTGGTTTGTATTATATTTTATTTTTTAAATTTTTATCATTTTTATAAATTGTAGCTAATTTAAAAATGAAGGGTGAAGGAAGAACATGAAGTAGCGATAGGTTACGATCTACTGATTACCTTAGTTCAAAAAAACCATTACCAATCGAGATTCAAACTTTATCAAGTTCTTCGAACGAGGTTTTAATGAATATTTTTTCCCATTATAAACAAGTTGTACATTCTTATAACTTATTGTTTGCATAATTACATGATAGAACAGAGTATACAGTGGCCAAAGGGTCAGGAAGAAAGCACGAAATTCCTCAAGCATAAAAAACAAGGGGGAGGAATGAATCTCCAAAGGAAGATCCACCTGTATAGAAAATACAGAGAATAAAAAACATGGTAAAAGTGCTTATTAACCTTTATTTTCTAATGAATACATTGATATTTTTTGATGTTGTGGCCTGTGTAGATTTCAAAAAGGCAAATGTCAAGAAGGAAACGTGAAGAAAATATGGAAGTCAAGGTAAGTGATGCATATTATTGTAAAAATGAACCATATTGTTTAAACTAATAATAAAAACTTGATGCACAGGAAAATTTGAAAGTGAAGAAGACGAGGAATAAGAAGGAGAAGAAGATGTAGATGAAGAATGACAAGGGAATACCACATAAAATGAAAAATCCAGTTTATCGACAAAAGAGACAAGTGAACAAAGTGAGGGATCCATGGATAATAAAAAGAGTATATAAAAGGAATAAAAGGTAACCGTTATGTCAACATTTGATAACTGTAACTGTATCATTTTAATGGATTTTCGCTATACTTGTAACAACTTTATAAAATAGGTGAAAACTACAAAGAAGGAAGCAAAGGCAAAAGAAGACAAACGACGGCAAGGCAAAGCATCAAAGAAAGAAGAGAAGGTTGAGGTATGTGTGATATTGTACTATTGTTTATATCAAATGAGGGTAATAACACTATGTTTTGTGATTAATGTTGTATGTCTGTTGTATATGGTGTATTTGTGATTTCTGCTATATTTCTGATGGAATGGTCTAAAACTAGTATAATATAATTATAGGGTATTTGTATCATGTTTTTATAATGTGATGAATTATGGATTATGATACATTGAGCTTTCACTGTAGTATGTAGATTTAGATTAAAAATACGTTGTATTTGGTTTAGTATGTTGTATATTATGCAATCGATTATAGGAATATAGTGAATCATTTACTGGAATTACAATGTATTTGTGTGTTGTGATTTGAGTATTATGCATTATTGATTATGATACGATTACATATTTTCGTTCTATTGATGCCTAACAGATTTGCATTATAAGTTAGTTGATTTATAGATTCTAAAACATGCTGACTTAGAGATAGTGATTTATTGTAGTGTATTTCATTATTATGATTGTAGTTAACTTATATATTATTACTCATCTATATTAGGACTCGGTGTACTTGATGTCATATGAATGGAGGAATGAACCTCTAAAAATAAATCTCTAAACAAAGAGCACCATAATAGAGAAGATAAAAGAGAACCTTGGGGAAAGGTTGATAAATAGATTTAGAGAAGGAATATTTAGTCACTTTCTTAATTTCTCCATAACAAACCAGTCCTCCCAACTGTTGTTGCACCTCATTTAACGAATGTGCAAACCTAAGTTGACCACCCTATTAAATTTTCTAATAGGAGGGAGGGTACTCAAATTTGGGTTGAGAGAATTTGCCTTAATTACTGGTTTGAACTGCCACGAAATATCGGATATTAACAAAGAGGATATAAAAGGTGAGGGACGGTTGAAAAAAGTTTATTTTGAGACCCTAAAATCTGTAACATGGTAGTATTTGAACATTATGTTCAATGTAAGCACTGTTGGAACAGATGATGACTGGATAAAAATGGCGAAATTATACTTCCTTGAGAGTTTCCTATCCCACGACAAGCATCCTTAAGTATAGAGTGGGATCATATTCTGATGGTAGACGATGATGAAATGTTTGATGGGTATCCTTGGGGGAGGGTTGCTTTCAATCTCTTAGTAGACTTCATGAATAGAGTTGTCTCTAGCAAGGGGCAAACAGGGATATCAATGGAAGGCTTCATTTTTCTGAGCCTTGCTTGAGCTTATGAGGTAATCCCAACATTGAGTACATCACTGAACTTCTTTGGAATAATATCAACTGAAGTCCCCATAATCATTAATTGGGTAGTAGACATGCAGCCTAAATGAAGGGATCTAAAACAGAAAGTTTTTTATTTTCCAACAGTATGCAAATCTTTTTATACTAGTTTTAATACTTATAATGAATTTTATAGTTATAAAATACTTTTTTTCTTCTTGAAACGATTTGAACTATCCTTCATGCTCGCTACACCTGACAAAGTGAGCAAGCCATACTTTACACCATTCTTTGAGGCGGAGAAAAAATTCTCAAAGAAGTAGAATATGAGTTTAGAAAGTGCCAACAAGCTGATCGTGTAGCTCATGTGTCACTAAATAGAAGCATGCCCTCTACAAATCAGCATAATAGACTAACAAAGACTGTGGAGAAGATTCAACAAAGCCAAGAGAGACTGGAAAAGAGTATGAAGAATATTATTGAATTTTTTAAGTCTGTAGAGGTCAAAATGTATAGAAAGTTTGAAGAACTAGAGAACAAACTAATCAACATTATTGAAGACATCAAGAGGCAAGAACTTAGTTCTTCAGATGCCTAAGATACAAATGAATATATGGTAGGCATGAGCTTTAAACTAAAATTTTCTTTTTTGACTATGTGTACAAGTAATATACTGTCAAAATACATTGTATTTCTGATGCAGGGAGCAAGATATTTTGGGGAGCACCTTGATAAGTTAGAAGAAGGCCAAAAATAAGAGGAAGAAGAAAAAGATGAAGATGCAAACCTGAACACGGAATCGATCAATTAGAAAGGGCTTGGAAAAAAAAGATGATCATGAAGACGATGAAGGAAAGATAGACATGGCTGGAAGTGGGAACCAAACTTTTGGAGGGTCAGTTCGCGGACGAACAACATTGACCAAACCAGAAACAAAAACCTCCTACCCAAAGACGAGATGGAGAGCGATCACCTATAAGGTAAATTAAAAAAATTGATTATTCTATAGCCTCTTGTAATTGTTTAAAATACATCTTTGAAACTAAAATGTGTACATAACTGTAATAAGCAATAGAGGATGCTGATGAAGAATTAAACAGACTGATCAGGTCAATTGATGAGAAAATTATATATAATGAAATCAAGAAAAAAGAAGAAGATAGAATGAAAATGGTATAGTACCAAATGATTAGAATACATTCGTATAGTAAATGACTGATATTTTAAGGGTTATAGATAATTGTTATAGTGTATTTGATACTCTGACTGCATGAAATAGGTTCTACTATCATGAATGATATGTATACATTTTTGTTGTGAAAGAAGTTTATCTATTTATTAACATCAATGACTAGAAAATTCAACAAACTAAGTATTTGAATTCTATATAATTTATGGTTGGATCACTTTATTGATGAGCTGATTATGGTGTACACAAATTATACTATAATTGAAATATTGAACTTATTGATGTGAATCTCAATTGCAATTTTGAAGACATAATGGTCATCGTATATTACTAGGTGATAGGAATATGTATGTATAATGAATAACTATGAGATTTTAATGATTATGGATCACAATTATAGCGTATTTGGGACTTTGACGGCATGTCATAGGTTATACATTTTTGTTATGAGAAAATTGTAACTGATTAATAAAATCAATGACTTGTAATTTCTACAAACTATGTATTAGAATTCTATTTATTTTATAGTTTGAGTACTTTATTGCTGAGTTAAGTAATGCATATGTAAAATATATTGAATTTGACCTACTGATGAGAAATACTAAAGTATGCACAGGGTCAATCTTCGTTGAATTCAACTGCAAAAATAATGAAGAAAGTGCAACCAACCTTTCGAAGAAAAAAGGAACGACCACAAATGGCCAAGGTAATAACACAAATAATTTTAACGTCGGGTTCACAACTTTGAGCATGGTATACTTAAACTTTCTTTTGCTAACAACTTATAGGTTAAAGGAAATTTACCAAATGAGGATAGACTTCCAAATATAGAAGAAAATAATCCAGCAACAAGGGTTATATTAAAACACGTAAGCATACCCCCATGCTACAAAATGGTTAGTTATACTGTGTAAGTTATAATTAGTTATCTTATCAATGAAGTTCTTTTTTTTTTTTTAATAGTTGAACACAACCAAGGAAGAGTTGATAAAGATGACAGAGGTTAGAAAAAAATGACTGAAGATATCGAGTAATAACCAATATAGAGAGATTAAGCCAATGACATTAGAAATATGGATAGATGTAGAAAGAGGAAAAATAGGTACATCAAACAACAAGAAGGAGAACTCATATCCAGACATGCCATCATTTGATTTACATCTGAGTCAGGCTTGATATTTTTTTTGGGATTTTATGTCCTAAAATTCGTAGTTTGTAATCATATTTTATTCAATAAAATCGTTATTGAGAAATTAAAAAATTATAATCTTAAATCCAATAAACTAAGTCTTGAGGCTATTTTTTAGTAAACTTGAACTTTATGTAGAGATATAAACGTGAATTAAGTTTGAGTATATAGCCTAAATAGTCTATAATATATGAATAAAGGTTGGGCGCCTTGTTTAGAGAAACTATGGATGCTGCCCGGTTTGTAGTTAGTACGTTCATGTAGAGACATGAAAGTGGAGGCATCTGATGTAAAGTAC
Source organism: Cucumis variabilis (assembly GCA_037974545.1). NCBI lineage: Eukaryota > Viridiplantae > Streptophyta > Magnoliopsida > Cucurbitales > Cucurbitaceae > Cucumis > Cucumis variabilis. The sequence goes on along the minus strand of JBBPDI010096022.1, from coordinate 4,150 downwards.
TTACATAAAACTGAACCATGAAATAATCACTTTTACGTTATAACACCGTTTACTGTTTAAAACTAACTATCTCGTTTATTGATGACCTAGGTAACTTAATCTTAATCCTGAGCCAACTATGAACTTTTGTTCATATGAGATTATCCATAGATCTGCATAGGTGAGAGCAGCTCATCAGTGTTGCCCCAATAAGTCTCTCATTTTAGGGATAAGATCGGGTGGATAGCTGGGGACATAAGACGCAAAACGAAATTCACTCCTACCCTCTTTAGAGTTAGTAGATAGGTCGTTCTCTTACGCACTGAATCCAAGTCTTGAACAAGGGGTCCCACCCTCTCATTGGCCCGAGAGAGATTAATTTTATAGGTTGGACCTTAAACCAATTGTTTAATAGTGGATCAGTGGGACTTAAGGAGCAAGATGTAGTTTCGAGGGTAAAATGGTATTTTGACCCAGTCGCGGTTACGAACAACCTGTGAAGGATTTTCTAATCATGATTTTATCAAATGGACACAAATATATTTATAGTGAGGGGAGTGAAACTACGAAACTTTAGTGAAATAACCCGTTAGTTAACGAATGTTGATTAACTCGGTCTAAAAGAATTTAGTCAGTTAATTTTAAATCGTTGGAGCCCATGATCTATAGGTCCATTAGGTTCTCATGCTAGCTCATATGGAATAAACATAGAATAGTGTGATGGATTAAGTCAAATTATTCGAATTGAGAGAAGAGAGACAAACCGACAAGTATATGTTATATAGCCATCGAATTTCAAATTAGAAATAGAGCTTTATGTTTAAATAGGATTTAAATATTATAAATATGAATATGAATTCATAATTGGAAGCTAAAAAATGATGGAAATAATCAAAGTTGTAAAAAATCAAAATGTTGACTTTTAACTTTGAAAAGTCAAACTTTGACCGGTTATAGATTCAAATGTGATTTAAATTTTGAAAAAATGAATACGGATTCATGCTGGGAAGGTCGATTTTAGTCAAGACATTCATAATTGTAAAAAGTCAAAATGTTGACTTCGACTTGAATGGTCAAATGACCATTTTAACCCTTGACTAAAGTTAGTGGAAAAATCCAACATTTTGTTGGATAATCCCACAACTCTTAGTGGACTATGTGGAGGCTTATAGTGATGACACCAACTCCACTAATAGAAATTTTGGAAGGAATAATAAGAGATATGGTAATGTTTTTAAGGGTCATTTTGGAAAATGACAAAACTACTTTTTTTTTTTTAATCTTAGCAAATAGCATTTTTTGCACGTGCATAATACTTTATAAAATACCAAAATATCACATTCCCCAACTGTAATTATTTTGTTTCTACATTGTAATTAATTTATGTTATGCATTTATCGGCCTTTAATTATTTTTTACCTGTAAAAGATATAGCAACCCATGTCATAACTTTTTTCTTAATATCTCGGGACTCAACCAATTGATTCAACTTTTAATAACTTTATTCAATCTTACTAATTTCAAAATAACCAAATTATTATTTTTCAGAATGTGAGAATCTCAACGATAGATTTTGTATCAAAATAACAATTTCAAAATTAAAAAATCTCAACTTGTTTGCTATCTTGTCTCAAAATAACATTAATGACTTGAATATCAAGATAACCAAATTATTATTTTGAAAGTGGGAGAATCTCAACATTAATTTTATTTTAAAATAAATTTCAAAATAACCAAGTTATTAATTTTCGAATTGGAGAATCTTAACTATTGGTTTTATAATGCAATTACAAAACAACCCAATTATTATTTTGAATTTAGGAGAATTTCAACCATTAATTTTATTTCAAAATAACGTTTTAATATCAAAATAACATTCATTGGTTGAATCATACAAATAACCAAATTAAAATTTTGAATTAAAATTTTCTTATGCCCTTTTTGTTTAAGTGAGAACTCTGTTTGTTTCCCTATGTTTCTTATTAAATTTTAATTAACTTATTCTAAAAATATATCGTTGTATATAGTTCAATACCATTAATTCATACCATGGTTTAAATGAATTAAAATTTAAAAACAATTACATTAATTGTGTTTAAAAAGATTTTTAAACTAAAACATGTTCATTTAACTTAATAACATTAATTAAATTATAATTTCTATCAATATTGGTTTAAAATGTAATTAATGTAATTATTTCAATATATTGCGTTCTTATCAAAAGTCTTCTATGTGTAATTAATTTGTCATTAATTTGTGATATACAGTTATGATTTTATCAAAAGTCTTTCCAGTATAATTAATTTGTGATATGCAATTATGAGTATGTAATTAATTTCAACATGTTAATAGCGAAGATTTTATTCCTCTTCCTAATATCTTGGGATTTAAAAGATATCAACAACTTTATTCATTTTTTATTTCACCATTGTGTTGAAGATTTTAACAATTTTATTCATTTTTTTATTTCAAAATAATCATATTATTAATTTTATTTTAAAACTTTGAATTTTGAATTTGAAAATTAAAATTAGTTTTTGTATTAAGATCTCAACCTTTTTTTTTATTATTTGAAAATTAAATCTCAACCCTTTTTTTTATTTCAAAATAAGTTGAATATTTCAACCTTTAATAATTTAGAAATTAAAATTAGTTTTTGTATTATATCTTAATTTATTTTTGAAAATTGAATTTATTGTTCCAATAAAATAGGCTAAGATATTATGTTTTTGGATAAAATCTCTCAAATTCCATCTACATTTTATTAAATAATTAATATAAATATTTTTTTAAAAAAAATCAACTAAAACTTTCCTATGAGACAAGGAAGATAACTTTTGTATCTTTTTGTTCTGAGTGAAGGTTTTTGTTCTTCCACCCCAAGCATTTGAGATTGGAGGTTGTAGACTTGAAAATCAAATATGAAAGATGAAAAATGAAGATCGTGTTTACGTGCTTCAAATGTTTATACTCTTCTTCTTGAAAATGCGTGATGAAGTTTTTCTTGAAAATGCATGATGAAGTTGAAGATGAAACTGAAACTTCAAATGGAAGTGAGTGGAGATTAAGGTTTGCCCACTTTAAACTGAAAAGATTAGAGTTTGCCCGCTCGAAGAAAATGAGATCAAAAAAGAAAAATAAAAAATGGAGACAAAGGAAAATTTTCAAAATGGAAGATGAGAAATGAAAAACAAAAATGAAAAAGGAAGAATGAAGATCGTTGCAACGGGTCTAAAAAATGAAAATGAAGGGTTCTAACTTTGATTGGAAAGTATGTATTCAAGATTTATTAAATTATATTTATTCTATTTTAGCTTTTGTATTCAAGATTTATTAAAGTGTATTTATTTTATTTTAGCTTTAAAAAAGTAGCTTATAGTTTATGTGTATAAGGGTATTTGGATTTTTGCAAATTCTTATTTATTGTATTTTTTTTATTTTGCCATTTTTGAAAAAAAAGAAGCGGTTTTACTATTTTTCAAAATTGCAACTTTAAAATTGCTATTCTTCTAGTTGACCTAAATTGGAATGGTGAATAATTTCACTAAAGGTTAGTGGATTGTGAGGTGTTAAGTTATGGTGAATTAAATTGCATGCATTTTGAATGTAATTTCTTTATAAATTAGTTTTGAATATTTGGTTTTAAAAACTTTTGAAATTTTGTTAAAAATTTCAAAAGTTTATTTTTTACTAAATTATTCTTCTTCACCTCTCTCACACCAAAACGAAAAAAAATATCCCTTCCAAATTTAATATCTCTCTAAAAATTCTCTATCTCGGTTCCTTCTTCAATCGGGTCCTACAACCCGATTCTTCGTCCAGAGGATAGTAGGTGACTATTAGTGGTGGTCCATTCGATTTCATGAGAAGTATAGACATTCATATTCGAATAGCTACAAAGGTATAATATTTCCTAAATCCTAATTCTTTTAGTTTAGGTTGCATGTTAAATAGGTGCAATTAGGGTAATTTTTTATTCCTTTTTTCCGATGTGCATGTCTCTTTCTTTCAAATTTGACATTAAACTTTTATGTTATAAGGTCTTAGATTTATGAAATTATCTTTTGTTTGTTGGTTTACTTACATTGGAACACTAAATTCGTTTATTTAATTGAAATCTATTATTATTTTTAGATATGTGAACTTTGTGAATATATGTTTAATAATAAAT
>JBBPDI010096015.1:0-11314 GCA_037974545.1 Cucumis variabilis | reverse complement strand
TATAATGGTATATCAGTAATTACCTCTTTCTTGGACGATGATCCTTTCGTCTTTTTTGTCTTTTTCTACCTTTTGAATTTTCACCCTTTTCAAACTTCATTTTTCTTTTTGTCATTTTATCTTTATCAATCTTTTCCCAGTCTTGTCTGTAATCGATAAAAAAATTTTAATTTCAATTTCAAAAAGTTATTTGTATTCAACTGTATAGAAATGTATTTGTATAGAAGTGAATAAAAGTGTATAGAAGTGAATAAAAGTGTATAGAAGTGAATAAAAGTGTATATAACTGTATATAAGTGTATAGAACTGTACAGAAGTGTATGAGTTAAAAAAAGAAGGGAAATAATGGTTGTATAGAAGTGTATAGACGTCCCTCTGAAATACCTTGCCATTTCGTGTATTAAGAAAATGGTTTTCGTGAAGTTTTCCATTCGTAGTTTCGGCGTGCCCTAATTAAATTGTGGGAAGAAATGTGCGAGGGAAAGAAATGCGAGGGATTCGACGTGCCCTAATTAAATTTTATTAAGAAATGCGTGCGTGAAGGAAGATGAAACAAATCAAAAAAGAAATGCGTGAGGAAGAAGAATGTCATTTTTGTAATTTCCAAGGTTTAAAATGTGGGTTGGGCCTCCATTTTGCTATATTTGCAAAAACAAAAACTTGGTGCTATGGACCTAATTTTGTATAATTATTTTGCCATACATGCAAGTGGCCCTATAATTTATTGGTTTATTTTATCATAGAGGCTAATTTTACAAGTTCAATTTAAATGCTTTATGGATGTCATTTCACTACAACAAAAATGACATGTTACGAAAAAGAACCCTTCTTCTTTCTTTTTCTTCCCCTTCCAATTGCACGATTCCCCTTCTCCACCACATGTTGTCAATTCCCAACGGTGGTCCCACACAGGTCATTGATTCCCCTTCTCCACCAGGCTCTACCGCTTGGTGATAGCTTAAGGTGGTTGTTGCGGTGAAGTCTCCTTCGTGTAGTTCTGCCCACAGTGAAGGCTTCTCCGTCTGATGCTTTTCTTCAGCGTTCTTTTCTTCACAGTTGTCTCACTCATATCAAAACCCTCTTCCATTCGCCATTGTCGTGCCCTCTCTCACTCACTGCCCTCTCAGTATCCAGACTGTCGACCATCTCCTGCCTTCGTCGTTTGTGGCGGTCTCTCAGGTATTTTTATGGATCTAATCTTTAGTCTCTGTAATTTTCTTTGAGTAAGTCTTTCCAGAAAAGATAGTTTTATGGTATTTGAGTAAAACTCTAGAAATCTTTTGAGTAAAGCTTTAGGCTAATGCTAAAATTGTGAAGTGGTTTCTGGACATAAAATCCCATGGTTGAAATTTAAGAGGAATCGAGTTCTTGCTCCTACCAATTTTCAATTAAACTTGAAACTCAATTCTCAACATTGCACCTAAGATATATTCTTCACAATTTTTTGTATTTATTCCTTAATTTTTCTAGTTTCTGGCTGCCACTATGTAAATAAATATTCTTTTGTGTTGTCCACCAATTGTTTGATGAAATGTCCATATGAATTATTTTAATAAAGTTGCCATAGTTGTTGTGACTGATGAAGTTTCTTATTTTAACCTGCATACGTATGGAAATTTTTGGTTCAAACTTTTAATAAAGTTGTTTCTTATTTTAATAAAGTTGCAATACTTGTTGGGATTGAGATTATTTTTTTGTATTCATGCACAAACCTTCATTCAACTTAAAGGTTGAGTTATATATTCAACTTAGTTACAATACCATTAGTTTCGATTAAATTCTTCTAAAGATTTAAATTAACGTGCATTTTCATTTGTTTATTGAGATTATTTGGAAGGAGCATATATCAGTGAAATGATGCTGAGAGGTATTGTTTTCTGATTCAAAATATATTATTCTCATCATTTTTTTTATGAGTAAAACGTTTGCTTCTAGAAGGGTATGAACTCTTTTTCTATGTTCAAAATAAACTTGCTTTTTATATATATCTTCTTTATTTTCATGACATTATCTGTTAATCCTTTTTTAAAATTATTGATACGTGATGAGTTCTAATTTTATGTGCGTTAAAAATTTTAGGATGTTATTGTGAAAATTCTGATGGAACAACGTTTTAGTATTGAATTCAAATTTGAAGTGTTGTTAGGATTTAAAATTGAATTTGAGTTTGAATTTGAGATTGAAGTTCAGTTTGAATTCCAATTTGAATTTAGGAATTATATTGAATTCGAGAAGGATTATATTGAATGGGAGGGGGTTATATATTGTGGTTTGTAGACGACGTTACCCTAAATAATTTATACGTGGATAAATGTTGTTTGTGAATGTTATTGTTGTGTATATTTTAGTTAAAGTTTGGTTGAAAAATGTTGCTTTTATAATTTATAGTTTTTTTGTGGTTGAATTGGATTTTATAGCTAGCTAGGAGTGGTTGAATTAGAATTAGTTTATGGATGAATGTTGTGGAATGTTATTATTGTTATGAGATGTTGTTGTATCAATATTTGTTGTTCAACTTGCTACTAATACTACTAGTTAGTTGATAAGTTATTGGTTTTGTTTAGTAATAAGCTTCTCCAAGTTATAAGCTTTTTAGTTCTTTTTCGTTTATGTTTATCATTTATCTTTTGAGTTTTATATCTCCATCAATATTAACTCATTTTACACATATGGCCACTTGATTTGATGCGTTTTTCACGATCTTTACATCTATTATCATAAAGTTAGCATTTTATTAACGTATCTTGACATTAAATTCCCTTCAAAATTGCATAAAACTATATTTAACTTTGGAATTCCATAACTTTGAGCAAGTTGCCAAAAGCAGCTTGGTCCTCATTCATCCCAAAAAACGCTTGTTTTGGCCTCCACATTGGCTTACATAATGTTTTTCATCAATGTTTCGACTTTTTGAATTTTGAAACCAACACCTTAAAGTTCCTCTATGGTTCAAATTTTTGTATCTTCTTTCTTCTACATGTAGTAACAATACAAGAATATAAATAATTAGGTGTAGCGGTACCCATATGTGGCTACGTCCACATTCCATTGCAGTTAGGTCATAGATACTTGATTTGATTTGAAATTACTCATTGATATTGTTGAGATTGCTTTTTCTACAAGATATTGGATACACTGAAATTGTTTGAATGCTTGAATGCTTGAATGCTTGATGTTTGAATGCATATGGGTTGATGGACATATTTTTCCCGACTTGTATCCCAACGAATATTTATGCATCAGAAAAGTCTTTTCTGATGGCTTTCGTATATCTCGCGATGATTTTGTGTGTCGGGAGAGTCCCCCTTCTTGTAGTGTGCAATGAGTTTGCATATGATCAGACTGCAAAATAGTAACCAATAGATGTAACTCCGTTAACTAGTTAGGTTTTTATTTCGTTAGGATGACCTCAATAACTTAGTCTTAATCTTGAGTATATTATGAACTTCTGTTCATGAGGGATTGTTCTTTGATTTGTACGGGTGAGCTTGGCTAGATTGTCGACTCAATAAGCTTATCATTTTGGGGACAAGACCAAGTGAAGAGCTAGGAACATAATTACACAAGATGAAATTAACTCCTTTCCTACTTTAGGTAAGTAGATGAGTGTCTTCAACCCTTGAACAAAGGGCCCTACCCTCTCTATGGTACGAGAGGGGTTTCTGTTTATTGGTAGGACCATAAATATGTTGTTAATTAAAGGAGCACCGATATTTAAGAAATAGTGGTAACCTATGGGTAAAACAATAATTTGACCCAGTTAGTGTTACCAACACTCATGAAGGACTAACTTACTGCCATTGGTCTATACATGTGGACACAGAAATATATCTACTGTGAGAAAAGTTTAGCTGTGAGTCTTTAGTGAAGTGTACACACAGTTAACGAATAGTGATTAATGTGGCTAATGAGTTTAATCAATTAATCTTAGATCGTTATAACTTCTGATCTGTAGGTCCATTAGGTCCCCTTCCTAGCTCGTAAAGGACAATGAGATTTATTTATATTGGTTGTAATTTGAAATATTCAAAATTACTTTGGGGATTAGTTTAATGTATAGTGATTCATTATAATCTAAAGTTTATCAAACTTTATTATATAAATTTAATTTTGTATCTGATTTAAAATTAATCAATGAGAGATAAAATATTTGAATGAGTTCCAATATTAATTTAATGTGAATTGGATTCATATTAAAATTATTGGTTGTGAGAGAAACTTATATTTGAATTTGATTCAAATTTAATTTAAGTTAAATATAAGATATTTAATTTAGCTATTAATTAATTGGAGAATTAATTAATAGTTTAATTTTATTTTAGGGACATTTTTAAAAATAACAAAATAAATTAAAATATTTACAAGTTATAGCAAAATTTTGGATTCTATCATTATAGCATATCAATGACTATCAGTGATAGAATTTGCTATATGTTGTAAATATTTTGTAAAATCTACTATTTTTAAAAATTTCACTTAGTTTTATTTAATTAAATTAATATAAATCTATAAGATATTGGAGAGATATTTATTAAATAAAATTTGAATGAAATATTAATGAAATATGATTAATTAATTATTAACTAATTGATTGATGATTAGTTAATTAGTAGATTTGAAATTTGTATTAATTTAATATTTTTTAAATTAATAGAATTTCATGATTCTTTCCTACTCCCTTTCCTATTTCAAGAAGAAAAAGAGTTATCAATATTTAGAAGAAAAAGTTTTCTTTAACGAATTAATCAAGAAAAAAAGTCAATGTTTTTGCTCTTTGCAAAAAGAAAATAGTTTCTCTCTAAACTTTTTTCCATCCCAATTGGTTCCCACAAACCAATCTCATCCCAAAGGATATGAAGGTCTTCGACAGGTGGTGTCCCAATTTGGAAAATTACTTTGTAGATTCAGAGACATAAACAACTGAGTTTTTCTTTCTCTAATCTATAATTAGAAAACATGCTTAGCTTTTAAGTCTTATTAAGAAAACTAGTTTCTTAATTATTTTGCCAATGTACTGGTATATTGGTGATGGAAATGATAGACTTGCGCAGCAGAATTAGAATCAGATTTCACTCTAATTGCCACTAAACAAGTTTAGTGATTAACATGCATAAAGATAAAACCCTAAAATAACAAAGATAGAGTTAAAAGAAAAACCTCACCTTTGATGCTTTTCTTTTCTTATAATTTCCTTACGAGCTTTTCACGATCTCTTCACGAAATCAAAGTCGGGACTACCACTAGCGTTGACCTGCTATTCTTCGGAATTAGAATGGAGTTGTGGGACTAAAAAATGGTGGAGGAAATAGAGAGAGATGATATCCCTTGGAAGAACCTAACCTTTTGATTTTTCTCTTTCTTTTTTTGTTTTGATGTTGAGAATCACACAATGAAAAGAGTTTTTGGTTTTTATTTTATAAATCTCAATTACAATATTAATTTTCAATTTCAAATCCAAGCGTCATTTCATTTTTGAATAAAACTTATTTACAAGCAAACTACATACAAGAGCTTCCCTATCTCACCACTTGGCATTCTAAGTGGGGTAGGTGTCTTGCATGCAATAACTCACTTACATATCACATGCAAGTGATAAGCTTGCCAAATCTCAACAAGTGTTATTTTTTAAATTCGTCTAAGGGCAATATGGTAATTCAACATTTAAATCAAATTCAAAGTTTGACTTTTCCAGTCCAAAGTCAACATTTTGACTTTTAACCATTTTGTTCATCATGACTAATTTCAACCTCCCAAGCATGAACCCGTATTCATTTCTCCAAAATTCAAATCACAAATATAAAATTGGTCAAAATTTGATTTTTCAAAGTCAAAAGTCAACATTTTGACTTTTTACATCTTTGACCTTTTTCATCTATTTCGAGCTTCCAAATGTGAATCCATATTCATATTTAAATCATATTTAAACATGAAGCTCTATTTTAAGTTATAACCGATGACTATTTCAGATATATTTGTCAGTTTCTCTCTCTTTACCTTATTCGAACAATTCGAATTATTACATTATAATGTTCTATGTTGATTCCTTGTGAGCTAGCGGGAGAACCTAATGGATCTATTGATCATGGGTTTCAACGATCTGAGATTAACTGGCTAAACTCTTTTAGACTGGGTTAATCAATCTTTGTGAATTAACGGGTCATTCCACTAAAGTTCCGTAGTTGCACTCCCCACACTATAGATATATTTGTGTCCATGTGATATAACCATGATAAGTAAGTTAATCCTTCATAGGTTCTTCATAATCTCAGTTGGGTTAAAGTACCGTTTTACCCTCGAGATTATATCTTTTCTCTTTAAGTCCCATTAATCCACTATTGAATAATTGGTTTAAGATCCAACCTTTAAACTGAATCCCTCTCGGACCAATGAGAGGGTGGAGCCCCTTGTTCAAGACCTGGATTTAGCTCTTAAGGGAACAACCTATCTACTAACCCTAGAGTGGGTAGGAGTGAATTTTGTCTTGCACCCTATGTCCTTAGCTATCCACCCGGTGTTACCCTTGAAATGGAAGACTTATTGGGCCAGCGCTATTGAACTGCCTTCACCTATACAGATCTAAGGATAATCCCGTGTGAATAGAAGTTCATAGTTAGTTTAGTATTAAGATTAAGTTACATTGGATATTTATAAATGAAATAGTTGGTTTTACAAAGTTAACGGTGTTATAACTTAAAAGTGACTATTTCATGGTTCCAGTCTTATGTAAACTCTTTACATAGGATACCCCCACTTCCATGTCTCTACATGAACGATTTAGGATCACATCGTTTGTACTAACTACAGAGTAGGTTGCATCAATAGTATCTCCCGAATAAGGCGCTCAACCTTATCCATATACTAAAGACTATTTAGGCTATGACTCAAACTTAATCCACTTTTATGTCTGTACATAAAGTTCAAGTTTACATAATAGCCTCGGAACATTAATTTATTGGCTTTTAATTTATGATATCAATAAGACAATTTTATTTAACAGAATTTTGAATACAAATTACGAGTTTTAGGACATAAATTCCAACAATTGGAATTCCTAAATTAATTTGATTAATGGTTTTGTAAAACCTTTCGCTGCCATAAGGCTTTTAACCTTTTAACCTCATCGTCGCACTCTTAGGCATAAATACTTCTTGTTGCATTGCTACTCCAATCTCCTAATCCTTAGCGTTAAACACAAGCTTTTTCTTTGCTAGCAACCTCAAAGTGTTACTACTTCCACGTGATGGCTTTTAGACTCAAATACTTCTCTTCGCATCACCCTCTCTCCAATCGCATCCTTCTTTGCAGAATGCTTCCTTAGTCAAAATAGTCTATTTCGACAGAGTTCCTTTTCATCAGGATTCTCTTTTGGATTAAGACCTCGCACCTAGCCATCCACCCAATCTTACCCCTAAAATGGGAGGCTTATTAGGCCAACGTTGTTGAGCTGCCTTCACCTATGCAGATAAAAGGATAATTCTGTTTGAATAGAAGTTCATAGTTAGCTCAGGATTAAGATTAAGTTATCTAGGTCATCATAATCAAAATAGTCAAGTTTAAATGGTGTTATAACTTAAAAATGACTTCTTCATGGATGCAGTTGAAGGGATTAGAGCCTTTCATAGCGAAAAATTTAATAGAGACCTCAAACTCAAATTAATTGGGAATTTAAAAATACCAAATACATTTGCAATATGTACATAAAACAAATTTCTAAACTAACTGAGGCTAAGTATACTTAAAAAATTAATAAAATTATAGAGAAGAGGAAGAAAACTTACATTTGTTTAACGCCTCTATATCTACTAAACACCAAATTGTGGCACCACCACTCGGAGGCCTTCCTATTATATTAATTCCCATAGTGTAATTTGAACATTTCAAATTACAACCAATATAAATAAATTTCATTATTCTATACAAGCAGAAGGAGACCTAATTGACCTATAAATCAGAAACTACAACAATATGAGATTAATTGGCTAAACTCATTAACCACATTAATCAATATTCTTTAACTGTGTGTACACTCCACTAAAGACTCACAATTGAACTCTTCTCACTGTAAATATATTTATGTGTCCAGAGATATAGAGCACTAATAGTAAGTTAGTTCTTCACGAGTGTTTATAACACCAACTGGGTCAAATTACTGTTTTATACCTAGGTTACCTCTAATTCTTAAATACTAGTGCTTCTCTAATGAACAACCTGTTTATGGTCTAACCACTAAACAAAAATCTCTCTTATACCATAGAGAGGGTAAGACCCTTTGTTCAAGTCTCTGAAACACCATTTAAGAGAACACTTATCTACTTGCCCTAATGTCAGGAATGAGTGAATTCCATCTTGTGTGGTTATGTTTCCAGCTCCCCACTCGGTTTTGTCCCCAAAATGATAAGCATATTGAGTCAGCAATCTGGTCACTCTTACTTTTACGAATCAAAGGATAATTCCTTGCGAACAGGAGTTCATAATACACTCAGGATTAAGACTAAGTTACCTAGGTCATCCTAATGAAATAGAAGCTTAACTAGTTAACAGATTTACATCTAGTGGTTACTATTTCGTGGTCTCGTCTTATGCAAAATCATTGCATAAGAAACTTTTACTCTCATGTCACCTACATGAACACATTAGATCATTGTGTTTGTGTGAAATACAAAGTAAATCGTATCCATGGTGTTATAGGATAAGGTATCTAACCTTATTCCTATATTATAGACCCTTTAAGTTGTATCTCGAACATCAATCCCTGTATGTCTCTACATACTATTCAAGACTGATCAAACAACTTAGGATATTAGTTTATTGGATTTAGGTTATTAAGGCAAAACTAATAATTTAATCAGCAACATTTATTGAAATAATAAAATTTTATTAATATTAACACTTTATTAATACCGGTCAATGGATTATATTTACTATCTACAAGTTTTAGTACATAAAATCCAACGCCTGTCATATGTAAAATCTTTACATAGGATGCCTCCACTTCTATGTTTCTACATGAACGATTCAGGATTACATCATTTATACTTAACTACAAAGCGGGCAACACCCATAGTGTCTCTAGAATAAGGCACCCAACCTTATTCATATGCTATAGATAGTTTGGACTATATACTCGAACTTGATCCACGTTTATGTCTCTACATAAAGTTTAAGTCTACACTAGATAGCCTCGGGACATTAGTTTATTGGATTCAAGACTATAATATTCAATTTTCGATATTAAGTGCTCAATAACCACTTTATTGAATAGAATATAATTTTAAACTACAAACTACAAGTGTAGTAGCTAAATTCCAACAATGTTGCATGTTAATTTCTAAACTGTTTAGATGCAAGTAGGGTAATCTTGATCTTGTTTTCTATTGTGCATGTCTACCCCTTTCCATCATGTGGTATTAGAGCATACTAATTTTACCTAATTGGATATGGTGGGTGTTTCAATTTATTAGATAAATTGTGGTTGAACTAAAATTGATATATTATGGTTTTAGCCCTAACTTAAGTGTATTTGTAATAATTATTGTAATTGGCTCGGATTTTGTCATCTTATATGCATGATAAAATGGTGTAATTTTTCTCAAGTTATTATAGTTGTAATTATGCTGTAATTGATTCAACCGGAAGAAAGAAAAAGCTAGAATTTTGGTGAAAACCGAGCATAGATAGAAAATTGGGCTTCCAGACCCAAAACCCGGACCCGAATCCGACCTGCAATCTATTCGCGTATGCCTCATCCTTGTGTGATTACGACCCTGACCCAATTCTGCATTCAACCCATGTCTGCTGCCCGACCTAGTTGGCCCAAGATTGCTGCACACTACGCGGTCGCATGGCTCCTATCATTTATAAAAAATAATGATATGCTTTTAGCGTTGATAAATTTTTATCACTAATAAAAGTATATCTTTAATAATGTCCTATCACCAATAGATTTGTGATACAAAAATATTGGTGATAGAGGTATATCAATAATAGCGGCATATCAAAAATAGTTTGCTATCACTACTGATATATTTATTTGATAGAATCCTATTTGTGATATATTAATGATGATAGTCTGATAACAATGAAAAATTCCTATAAAATGAATCTATCAATGATAGGTTGTTATTAAGTCTGTCAATGATAAATTTCAAAAAATGAAAATTTCATGCATTCAATGAATTTTGTGTACATTTTTATGCGCTCAAGAGTTAGAGGCAAAAATTTTAATATTTGCAAATAGTTTTAAAAAAAAAGTCTCAATGATTGACTTTTACAAAAAGCAACTATTAATGATATTAAGTGATAGTAGTGAAGTCCATCAACTTGAAATTTCGCATTCTTTGGTGTCTTTAACGGTTCTTTAGACATTTTATAAATTTTGCTACATCTGTAGTTAGTTTTAATCTAAACTATTATTATTATTTTTTTATTGCAATATTTTAGCATTGTTTTGCTACATATGCAAAATGAGGCCTTTAGTTAAAATCTTGAAAAGTAATTGGGCCTTTAATCCTTCGGCCCATACAATAAATAACAAACTTCATTCTCAAAAGAAAAACAAAATATACAATAGAGGCAAGTACGAGTTGTTACTTTAATTCGAGGTGGTGGTTTGGGGCATAGGGTTTCCCGTCCGTCCGCTTTGCCGTCTTCTACGCGACTGTCTTCAGTCTCGGAATGGCACTTTAGAAACCGAATGTCCGTCCTTTGTTCGTCGTCGGAAATTTAGGAACTTCTTCACTCCACAAAAAGAGGTATTTTCTGGCTTCTCCATCCAAAATTCAGATTCTCTTTACCATCAAAATAGGGTTTGCTTTGTTCTTGATTGTGAAATCAAAAGTGGTCCTTTTCTATTGACTTCTCTTGTGTGTAGTCAGCGACCACTAGAATAAATGCATTTTCTCTTGTTTTTCTTTTCCTCCCTTTTCCTGAAGCTTGCGGTTGAGCTAAGGGATTTGTACAATGCGGTCTTGGATTGGAACGAGGATTTGAAGAAAGACAAGTGGGGTTTTGATTTGGCATGCGAGGCCTGGATATTCGCTAATTTTACTATTTGTATAATGACCCATTTCTCTATATTTATAGACGCCGTCTTTTGCTGGAATCTATTTCCATTTTTAAACGCGTTCTTATAATCTAATCTTTTCACGCTATTTTTGCATTTTTTAAGAATTTAAGTGTACGGATCTACTATTACATGTTTAGGTAAAAGGAAAACTCAAATGGGTGGAATCTCTTTAACTGTTTTGAGGACCTAAGTGACTTCATAAGTGTGTCCTGTTGCCCGAGTGTCAATGCCAACTTCAACTTGGTCATA
>JBBPDI010096009.1:0-11316 GCA_037974545.1 Cucumis variabilis | reverse complement strand
CTAAGTTTTCAAAGTGTGAATTTTGGTTGAAGCAGGTGGCTTTCCTTGGTCATGTGGTATCTAGTGAGGGAGTTTCTATGGATCCTGTAAAGATTGAGGCTGTTTCTAGTTGGTCTCGACCCTTCACTGTCAGTGAGGTTCGTAGTTTTCTGGATTTAGTAAGATATTACAGGAGGTTTGTGGCAGATTTTTCTCGTACAGCTACTCCCTTGACTCAGTTGACCAGGAAGGGACTCCTTTTATCTAGAGTCCAACATGAAGGATAGTTTTCAAAAACTTAAGCAAAGGTTAGTTATTGGACTGGTCCTTACAGTACCAGATGGATTGGCAGTTTTGTAATTTACAGTGATGCTTCTAAGAAAGGACTGGATTATGTTTTGATGCAACAGGGTAAGGTGGTTGCTTATGCCTCTCGTCAGTTGAAGTCTCATGAGCAGAACTACCCTACTCACGATTTGGAGTTGGCAGCAGTAGTTTTTGCATTGAAGATTTGGAGACATTATTTGTATGGTGAAAAGATACAGATCTTTACTGACCATAAGAGCTTGAAATACTTCTTCACTCAGAAGGAGTTAAATATGAGGCGGCGTAGGTGGCTTGAGTTAGTAAAGGATTACGACCGTGACATTGTATCATCCAGGTAAAGCGAATGTGGTAGTTGATGCTCTTAGTAGAAAAGTATCACATTCAGCAGCAATTATTACCAGCCAGGATCCAATACATCGAGACCTTGAGAGAGCTGAGATTGTAGTATTAATAGGGGCAGTTACTTCATTGTTAGTACAGTTGACGATGCAATCAACTTAGAGACAAAGGATTATTGATGCTCAAAAGGATGATCCTTATTTGGTTGAAAAGCGTTGTCTTGTTGAAACAGGGCAAGCTGATGGCTTCTCCATATCATCTGATGGTGGACTGTTGTTTGAGAGTCGTTTGTGTGTGCCAGCAGACCCTGTAGTTAAGACTGAATTACTGAACGAAGCCCATAGATCTCCATTTTCCATGCATCCTGGTAGTACAAAGGTGTATCAGGATCTGAAACTAGTGTATTGGTGGCGTAATATAAAGAGGGAAGTAGCAGAGTTTGTTAGTAGGTGCTTGGTGTGTTAGCAGTTTAAAGCACCTAAACAAAAACCAGCAGGATTGTTGCAACCTTTAAGTATACCTGAGTGGAAGTGGGAGAATGCGTCCATGGATTTTATTACAGGGCTTTCTAGAACCCTAAAGGGTTATACAGTGATTTGGGTTGTTGTACACAGGCTTGCAAAGTCAGTACACTTTGTGCCAGAAAAATCCACTTATATTGCTAGTAACTGGGCATAGTTGTACTTGACTGAGATTGTAAGACTGCACGGGGTACCTATAACGATTGTTTCTGACAGAGATGCACGTTTTACTTCCAAGTTTTGGAAGGGACTTCAGACTGCCATGGGTATGAGGTTAGATTTCAGTACAGGTTTTCACCCACGGACTGATAGTCAAACTGAATGTTTGAACCAAGTTTTAGAGGATATGCTACGAGCTTGTGCGTTAGAGTTTCCAGGCAGTTGGGACTTTCACTTGCATTTGATAGAGTTTGCCTATAATAACAGCTTTCAAGCTACTATTGGTATGACCCCGTTTGAGGCATTGTATGGTAAATGTTGTAGAACCCCTGTTTGTTGGAGTGAGGTTGGTGAACAGAGGTTGATAGGTCCTGAGTTAGTTCAGTCTACTAATAAGGCTATTCAGAAGATTAGAGCATGTATACAGACAGCGTAAAGTAGACAGAAAAGTTATGCAGATGTGAGGCAAAAAGATCTTGAGTTTGATGTGGGAGATAAGGTGATCTTGAAGGTAGCACCTATGAAGAGTGTTATGCATATTCAAAAGAAAGGGAAGTTGAGCCCTCGTTTCGTTCGACCGTTTGAGATTTTAAAGAGAATTGGTGTTGTGGCATATTGTTTGGCATTATCACCATCTCTCTCTGCAGTTCATAATCTTTTCCATGTTTTGATGCTGAGGAAGTATGTAGCAGATCCATCTCATGTGGTGGACTATGAACCACTAGAGATTAATGAGAATTTGAGCTATGTGGAGCAACCAGTTGAGATTCTGGCTAGAGAGGTGAAGATGCTTCGTAATAGAGGGATTTCATTGGTGAAAGTATTGTGGCAGAATCAGTTAAAGAGGTGACATGGGAGCGGGAAGATGATATGAGAGCTCGTTACCCAAATTTATTCCAGGATTAGAACTTTCGAAGACGAAAGTCTCGAAAGTTGCTTAAGAAGGGAAAAATGTAACACCCCAAACGCAAAGGTAATTGATTCTAATCAAATTGCTTTATTTTAGGATTTTAAATGTTTATTAGGTGTTATTTATTTCTTTTAGCTTGGAAGAGAATATGTTGATTAATGGAAAAGAAAAGAAGTGAAGAAAAAAAATGTTTTGGGGAATAATAATAATAATAATAATAATAATAATAATAATAATATGTTATTGTTAATATTAATTTATTGTTAATATTAATTTTAAAAAAATGTTTTCTCTCTCTTCCTTCACTCTCGCGCGTGAGCCCCCTCGATTTCTTATTCATCTTTCTGCCTAGCCGACAACTCTCTTCCGTTTTCATCTGTCGGCGACGATGAAGCCTCTGCCATCATTTGTTCTAGTCCGTTGGTCATCGACGTAGCTGTACCGCCCCCTTTTCCAATCGTTTTCTTTCTTTTTTTCGTCTACCCGATAGATTCGCCGTGCATAACCTATCAAGTTTGTTTGGTTCTCTCCGCCGAAAGTCCCTGCACCACGGCAACCAGTTGTCGTCCACTCCTTGTGTGTCGTCGTGACCCTCTGCCTCCATCCGCTTGGTTCCCAAAGAAGCCGGTCGTCGCGTGACTCTCTGTCTTCCGATCATGAGTTGCAAGTCGGCTCACGCTCCTGCACACTCTGTTTTGTTTTGGTTAGTGCGTCGTTGCCCCTATTTCTTCGTGAACCAACAAAGTGTTGTTGGTAAAATTTAAGTTGTGGGTTATAATTGTTTCAAATTAATTCAACTGTTATTGTGGGGTTAATTGTTGGTTTGTTGTTCAACAATTGAAGGTATTGGAGGTAGCGCTAAAACTCCTTAGACTCACAACAAAATTTTGGGTAAGTGTATAAATTCATTGAGGAAATTAAATGATAGAAAGTTTGTGAAAGTAATTGAATTTCTTATCGTTATGCTTAGGAGTGTTGTGTGGAGTTTAGTTGATTAAGGAGCTTCCCTAATGTTAAGGTAAAGGACTTTCTACTGGTCTCACCCATAGCTTTGAGTTGTGTTAGATTGTATTGTGTTAACTGAACTGAGTGAGGATGACGGTTATGATATATATACTTTTGGATTTAGACTTAATGTTTATCGTATAATTTGTAAGACTAATAAAAATATATATATCTATGTATGGGTGGACGTGGACTTGGTATCTGAACGCATGTTGTGACTGACTGGTTATGTA
The DNA here is from genome assembly GCA_037974545.1 of Cucumis variabilis. Taxonomy (NCBI): domain Eukaryota; kingdom Viridiplantae; phylum Streptophyta; class Magnoliopsida; order Cucurbitales; family Cucurbitaceae; genus Cucumis; species Cucumis variabilis. Next base: position 7,843 of record JBBPDI010096009.1, on the reverse strand, counting down.
ATATACACATATGGATGTTGAATAATTGAAACCGTTGATGTTTTTTATAGGGGTAGATTTGAAATGGCGGATTATATTTTTTTTGTTTAGACTGAATGTATAATATATAGTTATGGTTGTGTTCTCTTTATCTGAGGAGACGATATGGTTGTGTTCTTGTAGACTGAGGGGGATATTATGATTACTTAGCTTGCTGACCAATGTACTGATATGTTTCTATCTGGCTTTGGGGCTAAAATAGAGTAATGTGACTGTTATGGGTTAAGTAAAGAGTTGATGTGATGAGGATATTTGACTGTAATGTAAATGACCGTTAAGATGCTAGAATGGAATGAGGGGAAAAAGTATTAGTTTTCCTATTGTGTAGTTACCTTGCAGGTGTCCTACGGGATCACCACCTTTTTATATCCTACAGGATTATTTGACTGATATGCGTCCTTCGGGGTGTTAGATTGATTATGTGTATCCTACAGGATCACAAGACTATGACTGTGCAGGGTACTCCATTAGGAAGCTAATAATTTATTTTTCCCTAATGGGGCAAGTAGTGGGTCTCTTACTAGATATGTTTATACTCACTTTTTTATGTTTAATTTTTTTTTAGGCAAAGATAACAAATGAGGCAGACCGTCGAGAGGCAAGAAGGAGGTGTGATTGTCATAGGAGATGTTTTAAATTGCTCCTGCTTATGTTTTGTTTTCTTATTTTGTTTTAGTACCTGAGACTGTTTAGAAAATTATGTGGTTTAACTGAGTTCATGAACTAGTGTTTTACGAGCTTTACTTTGAAATTTTGGTTATTTTAAATAGGGCCCGAACTCAAATTTTAGTTTCTTTGAGAATTTAATTTTTAATTTAAATTGGAGTTTTCGTGTAAACTAAGGTCATTGTTTTAAATTAATGACTTCGACTTAGTTAGAAAAGTTGGGTATTTACAGTTGGTATCAGAGCGGAAACTCTCCCAGTAAGATGTGGTTCGGTGACGAACCAAGCGAAAGATGGTGGACATGTAACGCTCGAGATTAGGAGGGAGACATGAATGAAATGAAAGTAAGTTAAGAAAGACTTAAAAGAATTAAAAGTTAATACCTATACCAACAAGGCGCACCTTCCTTTTCAGTGGCTCGATCATAGGAACTTCAAAGTTAAGCGTGCTTAGCTTGGAGTAATTATATGTTAGGTGACCTCCTGGGAATTTTTCTAGGATGCATGTGAGTGAGGACAAAGCATGTTGAAATGACTCGTGTTGGTTTGTGGGGATAACTTTCACTTCTAATAAGCCTTTAAGGATAGTAAGGATGAAGTCGCTAGGTCACAGGGGAATGTCGAAGATCCGAATTCCGAATTCTGGGCCTGGGGCATTACATTCTCCATTTTTTTTATGCTGAGAGTCTCAAATGAAAAGAGTTCTTGGTTTTATTTTGTAATTCTCAATTAATAAATTAATTTTCAATTTCAAATCCAATAGTCATTTCACCTTTGCATAAAACTTGTTTACAAGCAAACTACATGCAAGAGCCTCCCTATATCACTAACTGGCATTCTAAGTGAGGAAGGTTTCTTGCATGCAATACTGTATATCACATCCAAGTGATAAGCTTGTCAAATCTCAACAAGTGTTATTATTTAAATTAGTCTAAAGGCAATATGGTAATTCAACATTTAAATCAAATTCAAAGTTTGACTTTTTCAAGCCCAAAGTCAACATTTTGACATTTAACCATTTTGTCCGTCTTGACTAATTTCAACCTCCCAAGTATGAATTCTTATTCATTTCTCTAAAATTCAAGTCACATTTAAATATAAAGTCGGTCAAAGTTTGGTTTTTTAAAGTCAAAAGTCAACAGTTTGACTTATTACATCTTTGACCTTTTTCATCAATTTCGGGCTTCCAAATATGAATCCATATTCACATTTAAATCACATTTAAATAAGAAGCTCTATTTTAAGTTATAACCATGACTATATCGAATATATTTGTCGGTTTCTTTCTTTTTACTTAATTCGAACAATTCGAATTATTCCATCATAATGTTATAAGTTGATTCCTTGTGAGCTAGCGGGGGAACCTAATGAACCTATTAGATCATGGGCTCCAACGATCCGAGATTAACTGGCTAATCTCTTTTAACTGAGTTAATCAACCTTCGTTAACTAACGGGTCATTCCACTAAAGTCTTGTAGTTGCACTCCCCTCACAATAGATATATTTGTGTGCATGTGATATAACCATGATAAGTAAATTAATCCTTCACAGGTTGTTCATAATCTTATCTAGGTCAAAGTACCATTTTACCCCCGAGATTATATATTTTCTCCTTAAGTCCCACTGATCCACTATTGAACAATTGGTTTAAGGTCCAACCTTTAAACCGAATCCCTCTCGGGCCAATGAGAGGGTGGGGCTTCTTGTTCAAGACTTGGATTCAGTACTTAAGGGAACAACCTATCTACTAACCCTAGAGTGGGTAGGAGTGAATTCTGTCTTGCACCTTATGTCCCTAGCTATCCACCAGGTGTTATCCCTGAAATGGGAGGCTTATTGGGCCAGCGCCATTGAGCTGTCCTTACCTATATAGATCTAAGGATAATCCTTTGTGAACAGAAGTTCATAGTTAGCTCAGGATTAAGATTAAGTTACATTGGATATCTATAAATGAAATAATTAGTTTTACAAAGTTAATGGTGTTATAACTCAAAAGTGACTATTTCATGCTTCCAGTCTTATGTAAACTCTTTACATAGGATGCCTCCACTTTCATGTGTCTACACGAACGATTCAGGATCACATCATTTGTACTAACTACAAAGCGGGCCACATCCATAATGTCCCTAGAATAAGGTGCCTAATTGTATTTATATACTATAGACTATTTAGGCTATATACTCAAACTTGATCCATGTTTATGTCTCTACATAAAGTTCAGGTTTACTATATATAATAGTCTCGGGTCCTTAATTTATTGGCATTAAGATTATAGTATCAATTAACGACTTTATTGAATAGAATATGATTACAAACTACGAGTTTTAGGACATAAATTCCAACACATCATATGTTAAAATTAAATTAATTAGCAAAATAGATCGAATTTGGTATTTCTAACAAAATCAATTAAATTAATATAATCAAATTATAAAATTTAATTAATAAATAAATCATTGTAAACTTGCTTCGACATTAGCTTGATCAACCAAGCTAGTGCAAAAGGGGTGAATGTTTCACCACCAAAATGCCTCCACACTATTGATTAATAATGTGGCACTCAAAACCTTTCTACCCTCTGTTTATGGTCTTCGTCCATTGCACTTTCTAAAACTAAGACCCAAACTTACAATCTCGATTACTAGATTTAAATTCCTAAAACGTCGAGCCTTTACAATTCGAAACATCTATTTGCAAAACCATGCAACATTCATAATGTAGAGGAAAACAACTCTATATTTCCTCTATTATTCAATTCTAAAACAACAACAAAAAAAAAAGGATTGGCTCTAATATTAGTTGAAGAGATCAAATCTTGTGGGGACAGGTGTAAACATCATGTCAACAATATTTTATTTAGAAAAATGTAGAAAAATAGAAGATTAAAAACATATATATAATCTAATTAAACACGCCATTTATAAAGAGACTAGTTAGAACCACATATGTTACATGTATTTTACAATCTTGAAAATGAAAAATACTTGTATAAGTTGAAATAAGAGACTTGTAAATATAGAAAGCAATAAAGTAAAGTTGAGAACATGATGAGTAAAGAATTTGTATCTATTCTAGAAAGAGAAGTATATATATGTTTATTACAAAAAAAAAATTATAAACAATTTTTTTTTGTCAAATCACGTATATATTGTCATGATTATTATCTGATTCAACTAATACTTTGGTTGATTTCATAGAAATACCTCTAGACAATGCATGTACAAATGTTCATGTGAGAAAACATGGTGTGATAGATATATATTCCAACATGTAGCACTATTTGTAAATACCAAATCTTATTGAACTTAGATCTTCTCAAAGAACTTAAATGGATTAGTTTTAAGTGAGGTTAAGGTAAGGAAGAAAGCTTGAGAAGTGTCTTGGTAAGTGTGTCTGGGTGAAAAGAAGGAAGACCAAGTTGTTGTAGTTTAAGAGTTTGAGAGGTTAGTTTAGAAAAGAAGGAAAATTTTGGCTAAGTATGGAACCTAGACGTTTTGGGCCTTCATTTAGATGTTTTATTGGGTAGCCAAGGGAAGAATAAAACATCTAAAGAAGTTACTTTAGGCAAGGAGAAGGGTGTGTTAGGTGGCAAGCTAATTGATGTGTGGCCAAGACGGTTGAAATAACCTCAATATGGAGTTAGAGTTTTGGTTGTGGCTAGGCAAGAAGAATGCTTGAGAGGTTAGTGTGGCATTGAGCTTGGCGAGATGACCTTGGCTAGCCGAAGAAGGGTGTTTATGAAGGTTATTTCGGTATTTAAGCTTGGCAAGAAAGCGTGTTTGGAGGTTTGCGATAAAGGCAAAAGAGGTTAGTTGGCGATTCGGCTAGGTGTTTTGGTATGTCATTGACACTTTGGCGTTTTGGTTATATGAGTTGATGAAGAGGTGGAGTTGGTTAAGTAGATTCCACGTGGCCTTTGCATGCTGATTTAAAAATTTGATAAGCAGGAGGTGTCAAGAGATTTTCATGCAAGGACCAGTATAAATAGGTCACTTTGGATGAAGATTTCTCTCAAATTACTCGTGCAAATTAGATGATTTTGGTCTCAAATTTTCAAAAATTAAGTCTATCTTCTAAGTTGAGGCTGTTGATTTAATTTGAGAGAGGAAAAGCTAAATTTAAACTGAAAGAAGAGAGGAAGGTCATTCTTGGGTGGAATCTGGGTAGTCTTTACTCCAAGGAGGCTACAGGATGCAATTGGTGGAATCATTGGTTGCAATTTTGAAGTAATATTAAGAAATTTTGCAACTTTGTAGAAGGAAATATTTTCATTTGAGTTATGGATTTTAAGTTATAAAGCTCTAAAGTGGAAGTAAGGTTTTGGTCAAATTATGAGTTTTTAGGTTGGTTGGAGGCTAGCAGAGTGACAAGGTAAGACTAAATGAGATGGACGTGCGTTTTAGACTCAGAGAGGTTTTTCAAGAGTTTGAGACTTATGTTGGATGCATATCATGGGCAAGATGCGTGTGCGGACAGCCTAGTATGCGAAGGAGGATGCATGTGAGACGCAAGGGAAACACGGCCAAGCTTGCACGTGCGAAATGCCCTATGAGAGATTCGGTAGGTGCATGCGGCAAGCCTGCCCAGGTTTGCGCGGCAAGCCTGCCCAGGTCATGCACGTGCATGTAGCCTTTGTCGCTTACCCCCTATGCGCTAGTCGTGCTAAATGAGTGTTTTTAGGTAATTTTTTATATTTTGGGAAATTTTAAGTAAAGTTTTGATGTTTTAAGGATAAAGGAAATTAATTGGAATTGTTTCCTATTGTTCACTACTACAAAATTTGGTATTTCTTGATGCACACAAATTTTGATTTCTTGATGGTCATGACAAAGGACCATCAAGAAAAATATTTTTCTTGATATAATATTTATCTTGACGGTTATGTACATCAAGAAAAGTACATTTATTTTGTTGAAAAAATATGAAAAACGTAAAAAAAATGTGGATTTTTTATTTACTTGATGGACAAAGTTTCCTTAGTTTTGTTGATGGTCCACAAACATCAAGAAAACTATTTCTCCATGGACAATAAGCATAAAAAATAATACATTAGTTGACTGGTAACGCCCATCAAGTTAGATAGGTTTTTTTTATGGACGAGGCCCATAAAGGAATGAATTTTCTTGATTTGCAATGACCATCATTGAAAAAAAATCAATATATTTGTTTTGGATTTTTTAATGGGTTTAAAATTTTCTTGATGGGTCTAGAGCATGGACGATGACAAAAAAAAGGTCATGGGCAAGGTCCATAAAAAAATGATATATTGATGGGCATTGTCCATCAAGAAAAAAAATTATTATTCTGGGTTTAGGATAAGATCATGGACAAGACATAAAAAATGATATATTGATGGGCAATATTTTGTACAAAACACAAAATTTGAACCCTCATTAACGGACTCAAAAAACCCGATATTCATCAATAATATTCTTAAAGCTTTACTATTTTTTTCAATTATTTATGTCTATACATCATTAATACAATATTACTTTTTTAAAAGCTAACTGTTGTAATTATAGTTAGATTGGAATAAATGACTTTATCTAAATTAAATTAGTTATTGTGTTCAACTTTAATGGGTTGAATTGAAAGTTTGTAATTTAGGATTTTTAAAATTTGTAGAAGTTATAGAACATGAGTTTAACTCAACTGGCACCTGTATATATCAATATGGATATCAATGTTACAATTGTTAGTACAATTCTCATTGAGGAGGAAATCAAGATCATGAAGATGCCAATTAACACGAACCTAAGGTAGACGTGAGAAAATAAAAGGAAATCTATTCTTTTTTTTTCTTCATAAAATAGAAAAAAAACAATAGGTTTTTTTTTACATGTTTTGACCATTAAGAAAACTATTTTCTTGATGGATTTTTCAGTTTCCTTGATGGACAAAAAACATTAAAGTCTCATTTCTTGATGGTCAATACCATCAAGAAAGAGTTTTCTTGGTGTTTGTCTACTTGATGGACAAAGACCATCAACCATCAAGGTAGACATTTTTTGATGTATTTTGCAAATCAAAGAAGGCCAAATTTGTAGTAGTGATTTTGGGACAAGAAGAAATCGGACAAGCTTTCCAACCAAGGGTTTGAACTACTATTTGTGAGTGATAAGATGAGTTAAAAGTTGATTCTTAGATCCAATTATTTTTTAAATGTTAAAGCAAACTTTGATATGTTGAGTTTACTGATTTTACAAGTATGTTTTAAATAGTATTAAAGCATGTTTCTGAAAAATGATTCTAAAGCATGTAATTATTGTTAAGTTTATGGATAATTGCAAAGCTTTGATTTACTAGCATGTTTGAGTATTGAATTAGAAATGTTTAATGTCTTTAAAAAGAGTATGAGTTTAAATAGAATGGTTAAAGAGAAAATCATGGTATTCTATACATCGAGATCTCGATGGTCAATGTGCACAGTATAGGACTACGCTGATCACTTAGCCGCTACCACTGAGTTCAGGAAAGATGGTAAGACCAAAGGTGCTCTGCTAGTTTAATCGAAAATAATAGGATAATAAGATCGAATGTGCTCTGTTATCTTTACTAAGTTTTCCTGGGTATAAAGTATGCAGAGATAAAAGAGTTTATTTAAAGAATTTATAAAGATGATTTGTATAGGTAAGTTTATGGAAAACATTTAAGAATGCTTGTTTTAAAATGTGTTTTATAAAATCATCACTCACTGGGCTATTTAGCTCACCCTATCCAAATGTTTTCCACTTTCCAGGTAGAGGTCATGATTCGAGAACCTAACCATTGTCTACAAATGTGTTGTGCAAAGTTTTAGATAAAGTTCTGTTGTTGGCTAGTACTTAGGCTTACCCTTTACATGTGCATAGGTTTTGTTAAAGGCTTAAGTTTAGTTATAGTTTTGTATGGCTCTTAAAAAGGTTAGTTTATTTGTACTGGCAATTAGCCTAAACAATTTTTTGTAGTAATTCAGAAAATTTTATGTTAGTTATGTTCTACCTTCCACTTAAATGTTCTTTTTTTTTTTACTCAAGTTGTTTAGCATTGTGAAAGGTCAGTAGTTAGGGTAAACTGGTGTTGTTCAGAAGCTACAACGATATGAGATTAATTGGCTAAACTCATTAACCACATTAATCAATATTCGTTAACTGTGTGT
>JBBPDI010096005.1:0-11318 GCA_037974545.1 Cucumis variabilis | reverse complement strand
AATTAAAACATAGTATGCATATTATAGGACTAATTAATTATTTTTATAATTGTTATAAAATTTGATAATTAGAAACTGTCAAACTATAGTAAAGAGTCGCATGCAAACATAGGATCTTAGGATTAATTTGTTTTAATTTTAAATTGTTTAAAATTAAATAGACCTAAGATCATGCTAATTCTAATATTATTAGAATTATGTCTTATTTTATTTTAATGAAACTAAATAGGACAAATAGGATTTAAGGTTATAAGCGAACTCTATCGATAAAGTTCTTGTCTAAGGTTGGGATACTTAAGATGGTTTATGGAACACCTCCTACCTGGGAACTGATCTGGAATTGGCGTTGAATTAACCTTATTCCTATTAGCATAAGATGCCACTAGGTAAATTAAATGGTTTAATACACCTAGAAACTTTAGAGTAAAGTTTGATTATAAGAGTTATAATAAGAATAGATTTAGATAGACTTATTTAGCTGGAATTTAGCTAAGTACAACAAACCCTAAAATAAGATAACATTTTAGTGGGAGAAAAAGGTTTATATGATATATCAATTTTTATCTCTCATGTCCCTAAGACTTCACACGTGAGATTCATACTTGGTTTCATTTCGCCCTGGACGCGGCCTCCCTTCGGAAAGTGTTTGTATGGGTCAATAACAAGGTGAATAGGGAAAATATTCATAGTAAGTAGGAGAAGGACATGTGTCAACGTATCCTACAGTCTCCTCCATTAGGTTGCATCATGAGATTTCTATGATCTGCCTACGTGTCATCCTAGAGCGACCATCCCTTCAAAAGGCTTGATTATAGAAGTCGGAACAATGCAAACTCCAGAAATGGATAGGGTTTCTTAAGTTAATCTTTCACAGTTGTCTTTCCTTTTGGTAGCCTGTTGAAGCGTACATCTAGGATCTGAAAATTGTAGGGTCACACTTACAGGATGAATTAAGTTAGTTAATGAATCCATGACCGAACAACGGTAGTTAAGAACTATAGGAATATTAGTTATTCTGGTATTAGTTATTAGCTGAGATTGTCTCAATTCAGAAGAAGAGTAGTTGATCACCTTTCAGCGGTTGTTGCTCTAAACTTCTGAAGTATTGTTGCAAAAACTAAATTATTTATTTTATTACGGTTATTTGATTGGTTGTTTTTGCTGAATTGATTGGATTATTTTATTTAATGGGTTAAGACAATGATAACTAATACGGTCAATTGTTTGATATTTCAGCATGTCTTCTTGAATCATTCAACTGCTTAAAAATAAACCATTAACCAGTGAAAGTTATGCGATGTGGAAATTAAATCTGAATATGATTCTGATTATCGCTGATTTATTATTCGTCTTAATGGAGGAATGACCTCCTTTCTCTACTGAAAATGCATCCCACACTGTTAGGGATGCATATAACCGCTAGACAAAGGCAAATGACAAGGCCCACATCTATATCTTGGCTAGTATGTCTGACATACTAAGTAAGAAACACGAGATCATGATCATTGCACGTTAGATTATGGACTCCCTCTAAGAGATGTTTGGATAGCTGTCCATTCAGATCAAACAAGAGGCTATCAAATATATTTATAATGCACGCATGAAAGAGGACCAATCTATTAGAGAACATGTTATTGACATGATAGTCCACTTCAACGTAGCAGAAATGAACAGAGCGGTCTTTCATGAGAACAATCTAGTGTCCTTTATCTTGAAATCTCTTTTGAAGAGTTTTCTTCAATTTCGTAGGAATGCAAAAATGAACAAGCTAGAGTACAACATGATTACCCTCTTAAACAAGTTGCAAACTTTTCAGTCCTTTACATGAGAAAATGAAGGAGAGGCAAATATTGCTCATTCCAAGAGGTTTCAGAAGGGTTCATTCTCTGGAACCAAGTTTGCATCTCTATCTTCTGGATCTAAGAAAATTCAGAAGAACAAAGGAGGAAAGGGAAAATGTTTCCACTACAATGTTGTTGGACACTGGAATAGGAACTGCCTCAAGTACCTTGCTGAGAAAAGAAGGAAAAGAAAGTAAATATGATTTACTTGTCTTAGAAATTTATTTAATGGAAAATGACCAAAAGGTCTGGATACTTGATTTAGGAGCCACTAATCACGTTTGTTCTTCTTTACAGGAAACTAGTTTCCTCCAGCAGCTTGAAGAGGGTGAGATGATGCTCAAGATTGGAACGAGAGACCTCATTTCAGCTCATGCAGTGGGAGATGCCAAGTTGTTCTTTTTGAAATAGATCCCATTTTTTTAGAAAACTTGAACACAGTTCCTAAGATTAAGAGGAACTTTATTTCTATTTCTTTACTTATTGAACAATTATACTCAGTTATTTTTTCTTTATATGAAGCGTTCATTTCTAAGAATGGTGTATATATTTGTTCGACTAAGCTTGAAAAGAACTTGTATGTATTAAGACCTAATGAAGCGAAAGCAATTTTAAATCATGAGATGCTTAAAACTGTTAATACTCAAAATAAAAGGCAAAATTTTTTTCCTTATAACAATACATTTCTTTGGCATTTAAGATTAGGTCACATTAATCTCGATAGGATCAAAAGATTGGTAAAAAATGGACTTATAAATGAGTTAGAAGATGATTCATTACCTCCATGTGAATCTTGTCTTGAAGGAAAGATGACTAAAAAACCTTTTACTGGAAATGGTTATAGAGCCAAACAGTTCCTAGAACTTATACATTAACATCTATGTTGTTCGTTGAATGTAAAAGCTAGAAAAGGTTTTGAATACTTCATCTCCTTCATAGATGATTATTCAAGGTATGGTTATTAATACTTAATAGGGCATGAGTCTGAAGCTCTTGAAAAGTTCAAGGAGTATAAGGCTGAAGTTGAAAATATATTAAGTAAAAAGATTAAAATGCTACGATATGATCAAAGTGGAGAGTACATGGATTTGAGATTCTAGAACTATATGATAGAACATGAAATCCAATCCTAACTCTTAGCAACTGGTATACGTCAACAAAATGGTATATCAGAAAGGAACTTATATTTTGGGGGATGGTTATGTAAAATCCTGCCTTTTATTTTGGAGAAATATAAGAGCTTTAATCCCTTCAGTGAGACAAAGAGTTAGTGAAAATGGAAAGTCTCATGGTGGTTTGGATTACATATATTGTTTCATGTGTATAAATATTAAATGTCTGAATTTTTAAGTGTTTAGGATAATCAATGTCTATGTTTGGACATACATGATTGTTCACACGAGATTTTCGAAGAAATTTGATTTGTGGAATTAAACTTGTGTTGATGTTGTATTTATATTGATTTGATGCAATGTGGTTCGATCTCTAGAATTTGAAAGAAACGAAGCATGTGATATTCTTGAAGATGGAAGGGATGGTTAGCTTCAGAAGTTAGAGAGTTTTCTAGCTCTTAAGAGAAATCTCTCTAGAACTTCTAGGGTAAAACATTTTCAACCCCTACAAATGATAAGAACTTGATAAGAACTTCTTTATTTATAGAGTTCTTTGGTAGGCTTTATGGACTTGAGCCTAGTTGTTTTATAAAACAAACTCATAGGCTCAACCATATGAATTTGGGTCATATTAAGCATTTGGGCTAAATTAAGTTTTTTTTTTTTGGCACAATTGAACTTTAGGCCAAGTAAATAATATTTAATTGAACCAAAACATGTGACATTATCAGAATTGACCAATTTATGTCTTCAATTTTAATTTGGAACATATGTCAATTTTTTAATTAATGCCAAATTCAATTATTTGTATTTTTCTTCATTAGTTTAGCAAATGACGCAACAACTTGTGATTGGTCTCAAAATTTTTCATTTAACAACGATAATTAATGTATGGAAGTTAAATATTTGTGTTCAATTCAATAATTTATAATAAGTAAAATTAAACAATTAGTTAACTAAATGTTAGAGATCAATTAAATTTAAGAGATTTTTTCAAAAATAATAATAAAAAAGACAAACTATGTAAATTTCATAATAAAAACAACTAAAAGACAACAATTTATTGTACTTCATTTTTTCTATAAAATGTAAATATTTTGTCCATTGTGCTATTTTTGACAATTTTCTTAAATTAAACATAATTTCGTATAACAAAATAAAAAAGTCCATGAAGTCGGCCATTTTCTTAAATATTTTAGGTTTGCCCTTGTCATTTCTTCCTTCTTCTGGTTTATTCTCTTCCTTTTCATCTATTTTCAAGAACCTCATTTTTTGTGAAAATGGTTTAAAATACATTTAAAAATATATTTTTAGTAGCTTCCAAACACTCTATTTTTTTTCTTCATAATAACTTGTTTTTTTTTTTAAAATTAAACACTTGAAAATGTAATCCAAACATACCATTCTTCTTCTACAATTTTTCTTTTATATTTTTGTTGAAATCATGATCTTTGTTTTCAATCAATATTATTTTCTTTTCCAAAGTGTTATTTGGTTCAAAATCGTATACCAAATATGAAAGATCTCGGTACACGATCTTAAACAAAAATTGTTAGGATATTGTTACACGATCATTTAGATTTGGCTACACATAATTTATATTTAACTACACGTGTATCAAATCTATAAAATAATTTTTACCAAATATAAAAGAATCTACAAGATTTTGTACCAATAATATAAAAGATTTATATTTGGTATTGGTACACGATCATTCGGATTTGACTACACGATTGAGTACCAAATCTAAATGATATTGATACAAGATCGTGTACCAAAAATATAAAATCTTAGTATACAATTTTAAACCAAAATCGTTTAGATTTGGTATGCAATCGTGTACCTTTTTCTACACAATCGTGTACCTTTTTCTACACAATCGCGTATCATGAATTACGCATATGTGACCAATGACCAATTAATTGCGTGTTAAATGTGGCATTTTGGATATTTTTGGTTTGTGAATTTTTTTCATTTTCGAAATTGTTCTATACACTGTAAATATTTGATGGGTTTGTTATATTTTTTAAAAACTCTAAAAATTAATTAGAATATTGATAACTAATCACAACAGTTTTTATTAAATAGTTAAAATAGCCTAAAATATTAAATTAAATATATTAAGTTTAAATAAGAGAAATTGTCAAAAATAGAACAAATTTAATAGATTTTATCTTTTAGTGGTTTTGTTCTATGGAACATAAATATTTTGTCAATTTTAAAAAAAAAATCTTTAAATAAAATATTTCTATTTAATAATTAATTACAATTAATAGTATCAAAGGATTCACACTACTAGATTAATTAAGCAAATTCTTTAGGTTCATCACTCACATATAAAAATTTCACACTTTTACAAGTAATAAAAAACCCATGTCAGATTAATTTTAATTTTTCTCAATAATAATATTTAATTATGTTAAACAAATAGGTATGTATGAAATTTCATAGAAGAACCTATAACAAATGAAGGCTCTACGGAAAAAGAAATGTCAATTAAGAACTTATAGTTTGTGGTCCGGATAAGTGGCAACGAATTTTGCTGTTTTGACCTTTTCTCTAGGAGAAAATAGTGAAATTATATAGGGATATTATTCATAAAAGAAGCGGATAAACATATCACCTCATTTCCCGATGATATGCTTTTCTACTTTCCGTGGATAGTCGGCTTAGAAGGGGTCTTATTCAAAATAGTAGTTGCTAAGAAAAAGAAAAAATGGGGGTATTTTGGTTACTTGAAAATATTTGAAAAATAATAAAATTTTCTTAAAAGAACAAGTCTGACTTTTGATTTTGGGATCTTTACAAAATATAACAAAACACTAACATATTTATATTTTATAGAACAATTTAAAAAATGTAAAAAGTCCACAATAGAAAATACCAAAAAAATGTCTCGTGATTAATTGATATCTAACGTAATATATTTGGAAAACAATCGTTTAGATTTGGTTATTCTATTCTAAATGATCGTTAAGATTTGGCTACACGATCATTTAGATTTAATTATTTAAATTTGGTACACGATCGTGTAGATTTGGATACACAATCGTTTAAATTTGGGTAGCCAAATCTAAACGATTTTTTTAGCATTTTTTTTTGTAAAAGATCATTTATATTTGGTAAACGATTGTTGATTTGATCATTTAAATTTGGGTAACAAAATCTCAACTATTTTTTTCTCCAAATTTTTTGGTACACGATCGTTTAGAATTTGATCGTTTAAATTTAGCTACCCAAATCTAAACGCTTTTTTAAAGATTATTTGATAAACGATTGTTTGTGACTATTTTTTGTATACGATCGTTTAGATTTTAGATTTTGAAGCCAAATCTAAACGATGTTTTTTTTTCTCAAGATCATTTATATTTGATAGACGATCTTAAACAACCAACCGTTTGAAAAAAAATAAAAAAATAGATATTTTATATTTGGTACACAATCTTAAACCAAATAACCGTTTGAAAAAAATGGCGGAAGAAAACAGAAAAATAAAGAAGAGAAGAAAGACGATGGAGAGAAGGAAAAAAAAAACGAGGAAAAGAAGAGTAAATCTAGGATATTTTAAAAAATGGCCCAAAGCTTTTTCATGGTTATATGTATGAAAATTAACATTTGATTTTTCTATTTTTTTTTAAACATGGTGCAATTAATTGAGAGTCCAAATTAGACATTTTTCAACTTTTATTTTTATATAGTTTAGACAGTTCTGTAACTAATGAAAAACTTGGACTTATGTGTGGTTATCCCCTCTTTGCTAACTAGGTCTAACTCTAACATGAGAAAGACCTGTCATGTGCCTTTAGGCTTTTCTCTCGAGTTTATCCTATTCAAGAACATAATTCTTTTTCTATTTTTCGTACACATCCAATGAAAGATTTAAACCACTGGTTCATCTTATTCAAGAAGAAAAAATTATAAAAAATAGTAAATTTGACAAAATATTTATAATATATAGCAAAATTTCAGATTCTATAAATAATAGATATTGATAAACACCGATATGCTTCTATCAGTGACATCGATAGACAATGATAGAAGTCTATCAGTTTCTATCATTGATAGAATACATATTTTTGCTAGAGCTTCTACATATTTTTCCGTCTTTTTTAGTATTTTCATTTTTTTAGTAATCTCTTTTTAGCATTTGGTACACAATCTTCTTATAGATTCTTTTATATTTAGTACACATTCGTTTAGATTTGGGTATATAAATCTAAACAATTGTGTATTAATACCCAATGATTTTTGTTCAAGATCTTTAATGTTCGTTACATGATCTTGAATCAAATAACACTTTGAAAAAAAATAATATAAAATTGATGATTGATTTAAAACAAATATCATAAATTTAAAAAAATATAAAAGAAAAATTACAGGAGAAAAAGATAAGGGAAGAAGGAGGAAATCGAAGCCTCATGAATTTCTTATTTCATAAAAAAGATGGCAGAGTCTATGAGTTTTTTTATTTTGTTATACATTTTGTAAATATTTTATTTGTAAAAATTAACCAAAAAAGTAATCTTTTATCTTTTATTTTATTAACTAATTAACTGATTAACATTTATTAGGTAATCATTTAATTTTATTCTTTATTCCATCAAGAGACTATTATTCGACACATTCAAATACAAACATTACTTATCCCAGAATTTAAAATTTATATATTTAAATTTTGTATCCATGAAATAATATATGTTATCCAAATGACTTTGTTAATGTTTTTTTAGTTTAGTCTTTTATACATAGTTGTTACACCATTTGTTTTTTTTGCAAATAGTAATTTTTCAAAACCACTGTATTTTAATAGTTAATCTAAAGTACTTTTGTCTGACCACTACTTTTTACGATGACTTTAATATATATGTACAAGGAATGATAAGGAAAATAATTTGGTCTAACAAAATATATATATATATATATATGACATATTCTATAAATTAATTAGGTTTGTAAGTGAAAGTTTGTTATTTAATTTTCAAATATTGTATTAAAATTAAATATGTTGTTTTTAACTCAAATTTCATATATCAATGTTTAAAGTAATTTAATGCACTTTTTAAAAATAATTCAATGTATTTTTAGTGAGAACTTGAAGTACATATATCAATAACAATTAGATTGATTTGATCATGTGCAATAAAATACTATTTTGTTTGGCTGAGTAAGTGATTATAGAAAATTGACAAAAGTAGCAAAATTTTGATTTTATGTTTTAAAAGTAGTACAATTTTAGAAATATCGTAAATTTGTTTTTCTCGATCAATCTCGTTCGAGATCGACACAAGTTTCTTCACAAATTTTTAAAAACTTGTTTAACATAATTTTTCGGTTCCTCTTGACCGAGCTTGATATCGAGAATGTTTATTTTTAAAATAAAAAATTCAAAATAAAGAGATTTATCAAATGACCAAAATACCCTTGGAAGCCCGAATGTTATAAACTCCTTCAACGTAATTTCTCGATTCTCCTTGGCTAAGTTTGCCATTGAGATTGTTTTTTTAAAATAAAAAATTAAGAGATTTATCAAATGATCAAAATACCCTTAGAAGCCTGCATGTTACATATTCTCACAAAACACTAAATGTCAAACAATGTGCTCATTTTGGCCAAGAAGTTCACATTTTTGCTCCCAAATTCGAACGAATTTCACTAATTTTTCCTCCGTGAAACTTGAAGAACTCATTTGTTCTCTTAAATCTCTCAAGGTGAAGTACTTTTAACAATTTCATAGTTTAGGGTTTAGTTTTTAGTTTATGTTTTCAGTTTTTCATTTTTAGTTTGAAATCTGAAGCCGATGGGAAACTTTGTAGTTGGCGGTTTGATGTTGAATATGCAATTGAACTCGATCAACATTGCATCGAGATGCCACAAGATAATGGTTTTGCATGCATTCTATGATGTATCTTGATTCAATCTCGGGCAAAATCGTCCTCAAGCTTACGTCACAAAATGCATGTTAAACGCATAAGATCTTAGGACTCCTTCAACGAATTCAAGACAATTTCATAGATCTTGTTCGAGATTCCTCATCTGCACGAGTCTAAATTCATGAAATCACTCGAAATTCATTGAAGGAGATGAGGAAAACAATAACATCATCAAAACGGATCCGTATTAACTTAACATGCCACTACATCAAAACACCAAAACTATGTAGTTTTCCATTCACTTCAAATTTCAAACTAAAAACTAAAACATTAGCTAGACACTAAAACCTAAACTATGGAATCGTTCAAAGTAATCCACCTTGAGCGATTTTTGTTTAGAGATGGCTTCTTCAAATTTGGGGAAGCAAAAATAAGAGAAATTAAAAAATCTTTGGGAGCAATCTTGTTTAGTTCTTGGATGAAATGAACAAAGTGTTTAGGACTTAGGGTTTTGTGAGAATATCAAACGTTTGGGCTTTCAAGGGTATTTTGGTCATTTGTCACAACACACAATCTTGGTGAGTGTGCTTGATCGAGATGGTCCGAGAAATTACGTTCAACTCTTTTTTTAAGCATCCCGAACCAATGTTGCCCATGTTCATTTGGTAAATCATGTTATTCTCAGTCCAAATTGCCCCTAAATAACCCTAAGGTATTGCTAAACAATCTTGTAAAGCATCGAGGTTCCAAGGTATTTTGGTCATTTGATAAATTCCTTTATTTTCAAATTAAAAAAACAAACAATCTTGGTGTCAAACTTTCTCAGGAGGAACCGGGAAATTATGTTGAAAGAGTTTTTAAAAATTTGTGAAAAAACTCATTGTCGAACTTGACCGAGATTGATAGAAAAAAACAAAATTACGAGTTTTCTAAATCTGTATTACTTTTGAAATGTAAAACCAAAATGGTGTATTTCTAAACAAAATTTCAGTAATTATTATTATTGTTTTCTTTAGCAAAGGGTTATTAAATAATCTTTATTTAGTACTTAATAATTATTTATATAAAACGAAAAGGAAAATTATTGAAAAGATAACATTACTAAAACATTTACAAAATATTGTAAAGTTTCATATTCGGTCAATAAAAGATACTAATACATAACATCTATTACTTATAGATTTTTTTAATATTTTGTAAATATTTTAATTTATTTTTTTATATTTGAAAATATCCGAAACAAAAATATAGTTTGGTAGTGAATTTTTTTATTCAACTATGTATAAATTCATTAAAATATATTTTAAAGTGTATCACATGTGTTGTACTGGAACTAGTAACAATAAAATTATACTTTACATGCAATCTACATGTCTTGTACTAGTACAAGAAAACTTTCCTACCTGTGCCACCCATAAATATTAAAATCATATTTTTTGATCTTCAATTTACTAACTAAACTCTTAACAAATCTAATAGTAAATTATTATAAAATTATAAACATATCCTTAATAATCGTATCATCCTCACACAAACATTTCAAAACTACCCTTAATATAGAAATTCTATTCAATTTCTAATAGAAGTCAAAATGTAGAACTATTTGAAGATGTCAAAATCGCAATAAATCCAAATTTTTATCTGAGATCACTGCCACATCAGTCACAAATTCATTGTTTCACTATTCTCTTAAACTTCTAAAAAATAAAAAAATTGAGGGTATTTTTGAATCGATTTCAAGGTTAAAAAAACAGAGGGACATTTTCTTTTTGTATATATAAATGTGAAAAGTTGAAGGTATTTTAGAACTTTTTTTAAATAATATGATTTTAAAAAATAGGGCCTTTTAACTCATATAGTCTAAATTGCTATATGATATTATATGAAAGACTTAACTTTCTAATAATTTTTACAAAAGGTCAAAATGGACTAATATATTTCACAAATATAGGTCTAAATTACTTATTTACCCATTTTATAATATTAGATTACTTTATTATTTTTTTTTTTTAAAAAATGAATTGTGGGTTGTACAGTTTTGGAAAGTATTAGAAAGTTTTAATACTTTCCATATTACCCAAAACTGCAATACTTTTCATATACGGTTTTGAAAAGTATTGGAAAACTTTAATCCATTTTACTCGTCGAAGAAAAAAACGATAGGGAGAGATTTATCGACAGGAATTTTAAAGACGAAGAAGACATTCGACGGCCGACCACTGTGAAGAAATATCGCTCGAAACTTTGAAAAAATTTTCAAGGTTAGTTTTGTTAAATAATACATTAGGTATGCTAAGTATATTGAAGATATTCAGATTATTAGACAAAGAAACTGTAATTTAGAATGTGGTAGATTCTAGGGATTGTTGAGGTTTTGGGCATGAAAAAGGTGACTTTCATTACTTTTCCGACAGAAATTGGGAAGAAATTTCGAGGTTAGGTTGTATATATTCAATACATATGGTACATTAGGTATATTACATATATACATATAT
>JBBPDI010096000.1:0-11318 GCA_037974545.1 Cucumis variabilis | reverse complement strand
TATCAAAGGGTAAAATCGGTCGAAAATCTTCTTAAAATATGTATCTTATCTGATTTTGCTAAAAATCAAATTATTTTGAATAGTTGCTATTTTTCCAATTGTATTCTATTTTTTTTTTTTTTTGCTATTCTCATAGTTATCTCTTTTTAAAACTATTCATGTAAAATGGCTAATTTTTTTTGTTATGTGAAGTCAGCTCCATTATATATCATTTTAAACTATTTTTTTATTTCCTCCTCCAATAACAAAATCCATGTAAAAAAAATATTTTCATAAAATAAAATTATTCACTCTTTATTTTTCAATCACACACATATATACACATTTGGTTTATTATTGATTTATATTCTATCCTTCAATTTTTTCTTCCATCTCCTATTAACTTTCTTTTTAATAACAAATAATTTCTAATTTTTATAAATTTAAAATTACTAAATATTTTTTTGCAACAGATGGAACATTCAAAAACTAAATCTATATAATATCAAAAGTTACAAAGTTAAAAAGAAAAAAAAACTATAAAAAAAAGAGTTAAGTGTATTAAAAACGGAATAAATTAAAAAATAAAGTTAGCACTTACCTCCCTACTTAAATATATTATTCTACTAGAACTTTTTTTCATAACTAATTAAATAAATAATAATAATTGTAGTAAAAAATAATAACAATAGTAATATTAATAAGGACAATAATATTAATAATGAGAATAATATTAATAGGGATAGTTGCAAATTTAGTAATTAGATTCAAAATAATTAAGTATGTAGCAACATTTTAACAAATTTGCAAATATAGCAAAATTTGACAAATTCTATCAATGATATAAGTCTATCAGTGATAGACCATGTTGCAAATATTGGTCTATCATTAATAAATCCATATGAGTCTATCAGTGATACATGCCTATCAGCGATAGTTTTGCTATATTTGCAATTTTTTTAAAATATTGCTATATCATTACTTATTATTGCTAAATTGGTCATCCATTATAATTATCCATATTAATAAGGATAATATTTTAAAATAATAATTTATACGTAATGGGCCCACTTAAAAAAAATTCACCCATTTTACCTAAATAGTTTTGAAAACACCCTTTTTTTTTTTGTTTGGACAAGCACATTTTGTTGAGCAAGATTTCAGAGAATGTTGAGAGTTATTTAAGATTGACATTCGTGAGTCTGAACTATGCTGAAGGGGAGCCTGGTGAGTCATGAGTCTTGCCTCTTATGTATTGGGTGCTAGAAGTTTAACTTGAATGCATCGGGTGTGACCATGAGGATGCTAGTGGGATTAGTTAGGTGGTTTGCAAGATTAGTTGGGTGATTTTTGACTCCTCGATGCAGCTTCGTTGACCCATAAAGATTCTTGACGCCCATGCCATTGTGAAAGGCTTGAAAGCTTTCATTGAATGCTTTGTTTTTTTGTTCTCCTCCCCGCCGTTTGTTGAGTCTGATTGTTTTGAATTTATTAACACTTTATCTCATAAGAGTCTTGATCTATCTAAGTTAGCAGGTTTTGTCGAGGACATTAAGGTTTGGGTCAACTAGAAGAATAACAATTTTAAAGTTGAAATTTTGAAAAATAGCAAAACCATTTTTTTTTTCAAAAATAGCAAAATGAAAAAAATATAATAAATAAGAATTTAAAAAAACCCAAAATACCCCTATACATAAAGTGTAAGTTACTTTCTTAGAGCTAAAATATAATAAATACATTTTAATAAATCTTGAATAGATACTTGTCCAATCAAAATTAGAACCTTTTATCTTCATTTTCCAGATCCGTTACAATGATCTTCATGCTTCATTTTTCATTTTTGTTTTTCGTTTCTCATCTTTCATTTTGAAAATCTTCCTTCGTCTCTACTTTCCATTTTTCTTTTTTGATCTCATCTTCTTCGAGCAAGCAAACCCCAATCTCCACCCTCTTCCATTTGAAGTTTTAGTTTCATCTTCCTTCATCTCCACTTTCCATTTTTCTTTTTTGATCTCATCTTCTTCGAACGAGCAATCCCCAATCTCCACCCCCATCATGCATTTTCAAGAAGAATTATATAAACATTTGAAGCACGCAAACACCATCTTCATTTTCCATCTTCCATATTTGATTTTCAAGTCTACAATCTGTAAAGCTTGGGTGGAAGAAAAAAAACCTTCACTCAAGACAAAAAATACAAAAGTTATCTTCCTTATCTCTTAGAAAAATTTTAGCTGATTTTCTTTTAATTAATATTATTTATTTAATAAAATATATATGAAATTTAGGAGATTTTATCTAAAAACACTTCTTAACCTATTTTATTGAAAAATCAATTTTAAAAATAAATAAGATCTAATACAAAAACTAATTTTAATTTCTAAATTATTAAAGATTTAAAGATTTTAACTTATTTTAAAATAAAAAAAGTTACGATTTAATTTTCAAATAATAATAATAAAAAGGTTGAGATCTTAGGAAAACTAATTTTAATTTTCAAATTCAAAATTCAAAATTTAAAAATAAATTAAGATCTAATACGTTATTATGAAATAAAAAAGATGAAAATGTTAGTATATTTCGAAATAAAAAAGTCAAAGATTTAGCCAATAAAAATTAATAATATTATTATTTTGAAATTAAAAAAAATGAATAGAGCTGTTAAAATCTTAGCACAATAGTGAAATTAAAAAAATGAATAAAGTTATTGATATCTTTTAAATCCCGAGATATTATGGAGAGAATATGATAGGGTTCTCTACATTATTAACACGTCGAAATTAATTACATACTCATAATTGCATCACAAATTAATTATACTAGAAAGACTTTTAATAAACTCATAATTGCATATCACAAATTAATTATACTGGAAAGACTTTTGATAAGAACGTAATATATTGAAATAATTACATTAATTACACTTTACATAAATCAATATTGATATAAATTTTAATTTAATTAATATTATTAAGTCAAATGAACATGTTTTGGTTTAAAAGTTATTCTAAACACAATTAATGTAATTGTTTTCTAATTTTAATTCATTTCCACCATTGTATGAATTAATGGTATTGAACTAATTATATATATATATATATATATATATATATATAATGCTATATTTTTAGAATAACTTAATTAGAATTTAATAAGAAACATTTGAAAATAAACAAATAAGCTAGTTTTCACTTAAACAAAAAAAAAAGCATAAAAATTTTTAATTCAAAATAATAATTTAGTTATTTTTGTGATTCAACCAATGAATGTTATTTGACTCCTCAGATATTAAGAAAATGGTTATGATATAGGTTGCTAAATGCATGACAAAATTAATTACAATGTAATTACAGTTGGAAATGGTGGATATTTTGGTATTTTACAAAATACCATGCATGTGCATAAAATGCTATTTGCTAAAATTCAAAAGAAATAATGGTTTTGCCATTTTTCAAAATCACCCCTAAAAACGTTGCTATATCGTTTGGGTTTAGCCATGTGGCTTCTGTTCATGGGTTGGTCCATCGCTTAGCTAGGTTGCTTTATGTTGCATGGCAATTAGAGGGGTTGTTTTGTGCCCTATTGTTCTTCACTATCTAAAGATGGGGTGGGGCTTTATTTATTATCGTGACTAGTTATCCACTACCCTACTTATCATCCCGATTTTTCACTACCTTTGTTGGTGAGGATTATGCTCTTGGTTAGTTTTTCTCTATGAAGTTTATTTTCAAAAGAAAAATATCTTTCGAGTTATATTTACAACCTACGAAAAAGTATGAAACGTATTATTTATGGACTGTGATTGAAGGTCTTAGATTGTCATTGTCCTCAAACAATAATAAAAAAAAAAACCAACGAAAATCATAATAATATTTTGTTTTAAAATATTTGAAACTAAAGACGATGCATTATTTTTCAATAAAAATCAGTAATACCCATCCGTTGAAAGAACTTCATGACTATGATATTTAATCGATCACGTATCATATATATATAGACACACACCACACCAAACTCAAATAATGAAAAAAAGAAATCATTTTTGGTCGATATAAATCTAAGTTGTTCTTTGTTTAGTAAAAAATTGTCACTTTTCGAAGTATTGGTTGTTTTTCTCTTCTATTTTTCACCTTCTTCTTTCATTAAAACCCTAAAAATGTTTGACAGTTTTCTATTTTGGTTCCCACATATGCCTTTTCGTCTCCCCTAAATGAATAATAAAGAAAAATGGTTGTTTGATGTTTTGGTTCTTATCCTTATATTAAATAGAAGCCATTAGGACTTTTATGTAAAATATACATGACAATTAAAGCTATTCAAGTAAATAGACCTATATAGTATATATTCCGAAAGCCCTTAAATCAACCGTGATAATGGGCTTTCACTTTAGGCAGCATTAAGAAAAATAATAACAAATCAATCTATAGACAATAAACTTTAGGATTGAGATGGCAATATAACTTGCTTTAATAGTTATCTTTTAAAAAATAAAAAAGCAGATTTCCGTTTCTCGGTTTTCCAATAAATCCAACTATTATTTAAATAGAAAAATGATAAACAATCGACCAAACAACTAACCTTGACTGATCGATCTTAATTTGATCGATTGTATGGATTTTAGGTGTCTTTAGATATGTTTCTAATAAAGAGCAGGATTAACAACTCAGAGATAGAGACGATCATTCGTTAGTTGAAGATAGTTTTTGACAAACCCGTCATCGAACAGACCATAGTCGGTTTAGTAAATGTTCAAATCGACTTCAACATCGATGAGTCAGGTCTGTTTGTTTTGGTCGGTCAACTCTGTTTTTTAACCTATCATGTTCATTCTACTCAAAGACTTACACTTTATTTATTTATTTTTATTTACGGACACATTTTTCTTCTAAAATTATCCTATAGACTTTTTTTAATTACAAAATAATCATATGACTCGTAAATTTTATAATCACTGATTGAGATAGTGAAACACCTAAGATTCAACTCCTTAAAATGATCAATAAATAATAAATTATTTTGTAAGTAGAAGACGTGTCCAACAATGGTTCCTCTTTATCTAATTCTAAATACGACATTCAATCCACAAAATATATGAAATAAATATGATATCCAAGTAGTTTTTGTTTTTAATATATACATATATTTTACTTTAACAAATTTTGATTTTTTTAAAATAGTATAATAAAAAAAAGTCTTCATCCCTAAATTTAAAACAACCATTAAAATGTTTTCTTAAAAAATTAACCATTAAAGAGTGAGCTTACTTAATAGTAATTTATATAACATTTTTCTTATAAGTTTTGAGATGCAATCTTCATTTTCGTAATTATTGAAAAGTTTGATATTTTCATTTTTTTTAAATAAAAAAATTTCTGAACTATTTTTAAATCTAGAATTATTTTTTAATAAGGTATTAATAGATTCTGTTTATATACTAATGGAAAGAATATTTTTTTAACTTTTTTTTGGTTAGTTTGTAACTTTGAAACTCTTAGAAGTTTACGAGTATTTTTATTTAAAATGAATTGTAATTTTTTTTTTAAAACTAATTGTTTACAGTTCTCAAGCATTTTAAAAAATCTTTGGAACTTTTAAATAATTAACCTAAATTATAAAGTTCAAAAAGAGCATTTTTTATATATATAATTTACCAAAATCCTGTTTTAAAACTTTTAATTTTTAAATTAATTAAAAAAATATTTGGATATTTTTTAAATAAAAGGGAGAAGCTTCTCCATTCAAAATCACCGACCAATTTGACCAGTTGTCGTTTCAATCGATTAAAAGGACTCTTAACTGTCGTTTTGAACCCAATCCGTGCGGATTTGCGGAGATAATTAAATGTTTAAGTTCAAATGAATAGAGTAACGACACGTCGACATTAAGCAATGTACTTTCCTTTAAATTAGGGTAAAATAAGACTAATCCTACCGTAATGAAGGCAGCATTGGTTTTGTGGCTTAACCGTATTGTGAAACGTGTTATCCTTGTTTCCAAACATATATCCACAGATGACCTGCTGACTTATTTGTAATTAATTTCACAATGGAAACATATTTAATAAGGGATAATTCTAATCACTTTACACCATCTAGAAACCATAGGTTTGATTGAAGATTCAAATCTCATTACTATTCTTTTTAATTATGTCACTTTAAATGCTTTTTACAAATTATAAAAATGAAAATTATATATTTTATCATAAATATTAATATCTATCATTAATATAATTTAAAATTATAATATTTTTTTTAAATAATCAGTTTTGTGGTTGTCAATAATTTTCTTTTCTATTGTTAGTTAAAAGATTATTTTTATCAAATTCATTAAGTTTATGTAAACAGAAATGAAAGTATTTGTTCTTGTAACGTAAAACTGGTTAATCTCTGCGTTTGACGTCAAATTTATAAACCATGAAATGTCAACAGTGAAGTTATGAATATAACTATACTTAATTACATGTATTAAATATTAGAGAAAATTGCCTTTGAAGCCTCTAGGTTTTGAAGAATATATACGTTTTGATCCAAGAGTTTTAAAAATAGACTTTTTTAGTTCCAGATTTATGAGATAATATTTATTTGGTTCTTGAGTTTTCAAAGTGTACCTTTTTAATAGGTTAACATCTTAAATAACTTTTTGTTTTAATTTTAAATAATTATATAATATTTTAAATTAGAAAAATGACTTCTAAAAATCATATCCTCTCTAAAACTATTCTTTAAAATTTAAATATCATATAACTATTTTTAAAGAATCAAATGTAAAACTTCATAAACCTATTTTTTAGAATTAAAAGATTAAAAAGATTTATTTTGAAGATTCGAGGATCAAATGAGTCTATTGTTATAAACCTACAAACTATAAGGGTGTGTTTGGGATGAGGATTTGTGAGATTAGGAAAAGGGTTTGTAAAATTGGAAATTAGGCTTAAATAACCCTATAAATTTTCCTACTTCATCTTCTCATAATACTACAACAATAATCTTTTCCTCCAAATACATAATATCATAACACTACCATTCATATTTCTTCTTTCAAATACATATTACCATAACACTACCAACAAAAACATTAACTTCAAACACATATTATCATAACACTAAGATTATCATAATTTTAAGATTGTCATAATCATTTTCTTCATAACGATTTTCTTCTTTCAAACACATCCTAAAGATCTATCTTTAAAACACAGATATACCAAACTTTTGGTTCAAACTTAAAAACTAAAAAAATAGTTGTTCCTAAATATTATTAATAAATAGATATTGTACTACTCACCGGCAATTAAAATGAAAATGTAAGAAGTGGGAAAGTTCAAACTTCAGAGGTCGGTGTCGGCACATTTCCGTTGGAAGCACGTGTGACACACACGACGACCAAACCAATTCTCTCACTAACTCCCACGTGTACACAACACAGGATGAAACTAAACAACTTTCATACACATGAAGCTTTCTAATTGGTGTGTTTGGGTGGTTGAACTCCCCGCGAGTAGTTATATCGAAACCGCTCCGAACAGTCCTCACCTCCCCCACTATTTTTACTTAAAATTTTCCTAGCCACTCACATCTCTGAAGGTGACGTCATTATAAACATATAATTTTATATTCTCTGAGACAATACGGTGACGTTTCGGAGGTCCAGGGTCGATTACTTCACGAAGAAGAATGCCACGTGGTAATATGGTCGTTTATTTATTTCTGTTATAAAAATGGAAAAGTAAGAGGTCGGTGGAGGTGGGGCCGAAAAAGAGATCCACGTGGCAGTTGGCTCGAGTGAGAATGGGTCCGACACAGTATATGAATTTTTGTTTGGAACTGGGAAAAAGAGAAAAAAGGGTAGAAGAGAAGTATAGTTTTAGAAGGGCAGAGTCGTCAAGACAACAGGTGGGCCCACAAAAAGCCCATAAGCTTTGAATAAAAGAATTTTGCCTTTTTTTTCTCTCGTGTGATGAGGTTCATTTATTTAGAAATAAATTTTTAAAATAAAATATAAAAATTAGATTCAAAATAATTAAATTTATAGTAATATTTCTTAAAAAATTGTAAGGATAGCAAAATAAAAGTCTATGTAGCAAGTATTGATCTATCACTTATACATCATAAATGTCTATCAATGATAGATTGAAAGATTTTGCTATATTTATAATTTTTTAAAATATTGTTACATACTCTTAATAATGTCTAAAAATTGTTACTTATTATAATTTTTTTAAAAAAGTTTGGTTCCTTTGATTTTCTAAAATATTTACCTTTGGACCTTTGGTCTATATATATTCTAACCATTGTTTATTTTAGTATATGTATTTTTAACTTCTTCAAATGGAAAACAAAATGAACACTTTCTATAAAAAGTAAGTGTACAAAAATATGAACAAAAATGTAGAAATTAAAATAAATGTTTTGAAAATATGCAGATAAAAGAATCAAAATAAAGATATATAAACAGGTTTGAAGTGTTACATTATGTAAACATCAACTAAACATATATTTGATTCGTAGTAGATTAGTTTGATTCATTTTAAATCTTGTTATAAAATTTTATTGTATTCTCTTTTTTTTTTCCTTACAATATTTCATAATTCTTATTTTGACATTTGTCAAAATTATTTGGATCAATGTAATTATAAGCGAAGTCGTGTTTTACTTTATGAATATACAACATAAATATGCAATTTAACGAAGAGACATATATTTGAACAGAGAATTACATCATTCCTTGATTATAACTGTTTAATCCTTGATTATAACTATTTGGATTAAAGTGGTATATTTTTTTGTGCGTATGAATATGAAATATACCATATATGTATGAAAAAACTATGAACTAATAGTAGAAATACGTTTAAATAAATATTCTTGTTTTTTTATCATGTTAAATTTAATCGTGTTAAAGTAGTATCTCATGTATAGATGTAACTTATCACAAATATGAAATATCCATATCCAATGATGGAAATATGCTTAAACGAACAATCACGTCTTTTGCCCTTCAAATTTTCATAAAATCATATTAATTTATCTTTTTTCTTTTCAGTTAGTTACAACTATCTTCACCGTCAAGCGTTATATTTTTTTTTACATCATATCACTAATTTTTTAGTTAAAAAAAAAAAAGAAAAACAGAGACTTAAAATTTCCTTATCATGAGGTGGGACTACACACAAACTAGTTAGAAGAATGAAAAAAACACATTTTTTAATTTTTAGAAAATGAAATGAAATTCCATTGAAAAGCAAAAAAAAAAAAATTCCTTCATGGACAAATTCCATCCATGAACTTCAAAAAGGAATTAGTTATTCTCTAAGAAAATGATTGAATATTCATAAAGATATGAAATTCTTGCCAAGTAGAAGAGGAATAAAGATGAGAGAGAGAGAAGGGGTTTAATTAATTCATTCATTGTTTTTTTTTTTAGTTTTGGTAATTAATGCCCAAATAATTGGAGTTTATTTTGAGGAAAGCCCTAGAAGCTTTGGAAATTTTTTCACAAAAAATAAATTAATATTAATTAATGTCTCTGACCCCTTCATGTATTTCCCATGAATTGAAATGCTAAATTGGAGAATCCATCCAAATAATAAAGTTTTATAATATGTTTTGGCTTCCAATTTTTACAAATTTAGAATCTTAGAGTTGTATGTGTAAAGTGATTTGTATTTGCTTGGGTAAGATTTCGAGTAAATTTTAATTCATAGAGTTGAGTTTGTGTTGGTGTTAATTTATGATGTGATGTGGTTCGTTTTCTAGTATTTGATCATATGATTCTATCTCGATTAAATGTTTGTGCTTGATTTTAGAAATTGGAGCATGTGATGCATGTTCATGAAGATGGAGTTTTAGAAGAAAACTTGTATCTTCAAAGAAACGTCAATTATTGAAGGTGGTCAACTTGAGAAGTTATAAGTTTTATTAGAGAGAATTCTTCCTAGATCCTTTTGATAATTTTTTTTAATGTTTTTATAAAGGAAGAAAGCTCCACTGTTTATAAAAGTCTACTTTATAGGTTTGGGCTTTGCTAGTCTATGGATTAGACTCGTCGGCTTAACCACATGCATTTGGATCATATTTAACGTTTGTGGTTAAATTAAGCTTACCTTTTAGGCTCGTATGAACTTTAGGCCAAATAAATAACACTTAATTTGACCAAAATAATTAACTTGATCAAACGATCATGATGAAAGCATGAGGCATCATTAGAATTGGTCAATCTATGTATTCAATTTCAATTTCAGATACATGTCAATTTTTAATTAGTTCAAAATTCAATTATTTATATTTTTTTTCATTAATTGATAAATAACATGATAATTTGTGATTGGTCCAAAGTTTTTTATTCAATATTATTACTATTGTTATTATTTAATCTTGGAGGTTGAAATTTTTTATAGCAAAATGAAATTTTATATAATACACTGATAGACATGGATAGTCTTCCTATATGTGTCCATCAGTAATATTGATAGATACTAATACAAGTTCTCAGTAACTATCATTAATATAATATAAAATTTTGCTATATTTTATAAATGGTTTAAACAATTATGTCATTTTCAATAATTTCTCTGTTCGTAGCAAAATGAAACTAAATATTTATAAATATAGAAAATTATACCGCTTACAACATTTATCACTAACTGAATCTAACATTTTGTTATATTAAAAAATATTTTGACATGTGAGTTTGTTCAAAAAAGAGAATTTTATTCTTTAACACATTTACGAGTAATAGATTTCTTTTTCAAGAGTATTAATAAAAGATGACAAACTAAACATAACATATATATATATATAAAATATCCCAACAAGTTGGAGAGATACCCAACAAAACCCCTTTAATGAGAGTCGTCTAGTCCCATCCAACATGGATAATTTAATTAAATCCACCTTTTTCTTTCTCTCAAACCCACAACTAATTCTTTTAAATAAAAATTTAAAATTACATTAAATTTACCTTTTAATTTTTATATTTTATTTTTTGGAAACCAATTTTCATCTTTCTTTTTTCTTTTTTTAAATGACAACATAAAAATTCAAACCCCACTTTCCTAAGAATCTTCCATTTTCTCATGTCTCCATATCTATAAAAACCCAACTCTTCCCCTTCCTCTTCCATCACCCCATTGTTAACCTTCAACTTTTTCTCAAAGATTTTCAAGAGAGAATCAACTAAAAGCTCCTTCTTTTCCTTTTTGATCCTCAAGAATCTACAATTTAGAAACAACACCCCATATTCTTTTCATTTTTTCCCCAACTTGTTGATATATTTTTTTTATTCTTTCTCTATAAATTCCTCTCCATTTCTCTTATTCTTCACAGCAATTTTGAAGAAGA
>JBBPDI010095991.1:0-11319 GCA_037974545.1 Cucumis variabilis | reverse complement strand
AAATCAGAAGATCAAGAACAAGATCTCCAACGTCGGCGCCCCAAACTCACCAGAATGCATGTCGGCTACAACAGAATTAAAGAAAAAAAAAGACATACAAATCAGGTAAAAAAAAATCGACAAAAACATCAATACTAAAACCAGAACACGAACCCTTCTTTACAATTTACACTTTACACTTTAGTATATTCCATCTCCATTCATCGACTCACCTTTTCAACGAAACAAATAAACAAAAAAAAATGCATAAGAATTCTCAAAAAACAGCAATAAATTATCAGACCTCCGCCATTACAAGGACATGACCTCACACACTCCCACAGCAACTATATATAAAAATAATAAAAAAAAAAATAAGGAGAAATACATAGAGAGAAATCGCCGAATAAAATTACCAGAGAGAAAAGATGAATGGTGACAAGTCAGAAGTCACAGGTGATGCATTGCTTTGCGGGAAAATTGTATTGTGTTTCTTCTCATTCCAACTTCGCCTTCCATGTGTAAAATTCAGAAAACCATCATCTGTTTGTTTGAGTTTAGTCCTCTTTTTCAGTTTCGGTGTAATTTGTCGGAGGAGAGAGAGAGAGAGAAAGAGTGTGTGAAGTGTGGTTGTAGCAGCAAAGTGACAAGTTCTTTACGCCATTACAGACAAAGGAAGAAGAAAGGGGAAGTGCAGTGGAGTGGCCTCCATGTGAATTTCAGTTTACGATTTTACCCTTCCCTCCTTCACCTTCTCCTTCTCCTTCTTCTTCTTCAATAAATGGTGTTAATTAAATTTTATTTATTTATTTACAGGCTGGAAGGGGACCTCCTAATTACTTACTAAACTTAGGGTTAAAAGTAAACCCACTCATGGAATAGCAAGAGGGGTTGCCATCTTAATATACTTCATTGCCTAAATTATCTCTTAATTAAAACATTACTCCTAATCCCATTCTTTAAACTCAAATCTAAGTTTATCTAATTCACTAAAATCTCACATAACTCAAAGGTTAGAGTTTAATGACAACGGCTACTAATAACTTCATTCACATATTTGTCTCTAAATTATATTTAAAATATTTATTCATAATATTTGTATTTAAAAAAAGATGTGGCAAAATTAGCAAAGAATATATATAATAATAGGATCCATGTCGTTATATTTTTTAAATTGTAAAAATAGCAATTTAAAAGTCGATAACTCTCTAATAACTCTTTCATAGTCGTCTATCTATAGTTTGATATCATTAATTACTAGTCATATTTGTCATATGCAAAAAAAAAAACTTTTTTTTTAATGTTTTTATCATCCGATGCAATTTTCCTTAAAAAATGTGTCACTAACATTCTTTCAAATAAATTTTAAAAAAATTACCGATTTTTAAAAATCTCATTCTTAAACTTTAAAATATGAAAAATTAAGCCATCAAATTAATCTAAATTTAAAAATTGGACCATTTAACCCACATTATTGTACAAGTTATATTGATTATATGAGTTTCAATTTCAATTTGTGAGTCCAATTACGAAGTTAAGGATTAATTAAACCCTTAAACTTTTATCAAGAACAATTGGATCTAGGCTTATAAAATGTTAAAATTTTAGACCCAAAATTTTCAAATACAATTAGTACATAAGTTCGAAAGCTAAATTTTAGAATCGAGAGAAAATTTTGAGGACTCGGATTTTTAATTTTCATAGTTTAAAGATAAAATTACAACTATCATAGTAATTTAAGAGAGGTTTTTGCAATTTATCTAAATATATTTTTAATTTTTAATTGTGCACAGTCGATCAAAACATTGAATTTAGAATTAAAAAGATAATAATAAATCATTAATATAAGCATATATATATATATATATATATTATTAGAGGTAGACTGCAAGAAGCATATTGTGATAGAGAATAATTAGGGGTTACTGAGTTGTTATTGTTAATGGGACATTCGTTTATGCCTTTTTGTTATGAATGTAATGATGATTGATGATTAGGCAGCCCAACCAAAGGAACCACTCAGTCGCCCACTAATGGCGCATCCATCACATGCTCACCATCTTCCTTCTATTGCAACCTCACTCTTCAACCATGCTCTAAGTTAAATCTTAAGTTTATCTTTTTCGATTTACGAAGATGGATAGTAGGTTTGGAATGAAAATGCGTGTAATTTTTAAAATATATATCAATCGAAAACATAATTAGATTACTTTTAATCGTTTTTATTAATTGTTGTTACAAAGTATGTTGTGTTTTACGATTTTATGTTTATTGTTATTGTTTGATCCTAACTATAAAAGTAAAGACATGTTCATTCTTCTCGTATTTGTTACAATAACACGTTATCTGTAACGTCAGAGGTGAAGGTAATGGGTCTAATGTATCTTTCAATCGTAATGAAATTGGTCAATAACGTTTTCAGTTATTCAATTAGATTGTGTGTTTTTACTACAAATTTGGAGACAAATATCGCAGTTCACTACTATTGTGGAACACAAGTAAACAGTTGTAAATGTAATCAAATGACAACCACTTTTTAAATTACCGTTGATCGATTGTGCTTTATTTGGAGTAAACCTAGCCTCGATTTGATTATTGTTTTGAATGGAGAGCTCTTGCGATGATATAAAAAGCACGATTAGTGATGATTAAAAAAAAAAAAAGTTATTGTGTATGCTAATTAGATGTACCTTCTTTTACGGTAGCTTAATTATAAGAAGTCAATTGAAAAATTTTACAATCCTAGGATATAACACATACAAGTGTTTCCACAGTTTTTCATATTGTTTTATATGTCTTTGTGCCAATTTTATATTTGAATAGATTTAATTTGACCTTATTACATCTTGGGATTAAGTAAAGAGAAACAATAAATACAAGTAAATTTTTTAAATGAATAGTTTAAGTTCTATATGATTTGAGCAGTTTAACTATATTGCCACGATTAATTTGAAATTTAGTAAAATTCGTTCAAACCAAATGAATAAAACGTCTATATTTTGTAAGGTATGTTGGTCAATCAGACTGTCTATTGCTAGCATATCAATGTTACTAAGTTGAATGGGTCACTACTATATCTATGATCGTGTATTTCACTTGCAATTTTAGTTATTTCTTCCTATATTCAACTAATTCAAGTTTTGAGCCAAACATGAGACATATAAGTTACACTTTCTCGTTTCCAACTAAATGAATTTGTGACATTGATTACTTTATTTCTTTGATGTGCGATCTTTGCTCATCAAGTAGGCAGACATCAAGAAAGCTCACCTAGTTCGTTCTTGATGGTATTGTGCTTGATGACCAAAACATGTTCATTCCCTCCTCAATGAATCTATTCTATTTTAGACCTTTCATCTATAAGTATATACAAGTGTCCAGTTGAGCTAAATTCATGTTAACAAACTTCTACATCTTCTACAAATTTTAAAAGTCCTAAATTACAAATTTTCAATTCAACTCATTAAAGTTGAACACAATAACTAATTTAATTTTGATAAAGTCACTTATTTCAATCTAATTATAATTACAACAGTTAACTTTTAAAAAAGTAATATTGTATTATTGATTAATAGAAAGTAATAATTGAAAAAAAAAATAGTATAGATTTAAGAATATTATTGATGAATTTCATGTTTTCTAAGTCTGTTGACTAAGATTTAAATTTCGTGCTTCGTGAAAAATAGTTTTTTTTTATGGTCATTTGCACGTAAAGTAGACCAAATTTGTAATGGTGACTACAAGTTTCATTCTCATTTACGGAATGCGATATATATTAAAAAAAAGTGATCAAATAAAATATTATTGGACGTGTATCAACATGCCTTTTAATATCAATATATTAGAGTTGGACTATGCTAATATTGAATTGATGCGAAGTGGGATAATTAAGAGAAATAGAAATCAAATTATGAGATGGGTTTTCCCCCAAATCAAGCATGTGATTAAATCACTTTAATAAAGTGGTTTATCAAAAAGAAGAAAGAATACTTTTACCAAAAACGTAATAGTAATATTTACATCTTGTGAATTATAGTCAATATATACTTTGCTTTTTCTATAAATAAAATTATTATTGTGGTTCAAACATATTGATATAAAGGTGATATCTATACAATTTTAATTTTAATTTATAGATCTCATGTTTTCTTACCCAACCAAAATAACTTTTAAAAATATCCATAAGATAAGTGAGGTTGAAAATGAAATAATTGGTATTATTGATTGGTGTTGGAAATAGTGTAATGGGAAAAACGAAGGCTTAATTTTAGGATAGGGATAGGATGTGTTTGGATATGAAGCTCATCATGTGCCTTTTGATTTTATTCCATTCTTACAATCCACTCCTAACATTTTCATCTATACCATAAATATCATTTCTTCATTAAATAAACAAAAACTAATTTGAAAGTTTGTCGAGTCATGTTGTTGTGGTTCTCCTCTTTTCGTTTGAATTAATCGAAGGTAAATGGTTAGTGGTTTAGTATGACAGTGTAGGTTGATGTAATTCTCTATTTGATATCATACACATGTTAGCTTTGGAGAATTTTACTAATGAGTAATACATCAAGTTGTTAGAAACTTAAGTTATTTATTGAGACTTGAATTTGTTGTTGTCTTGGTCATTTTCCTGATGTCAGGAGATCGTGAATTTGATTCATATATTGTTGTTAAATTTCACTTAAGTGAATGATGTAGGCGATGTGTTTTGGTAGTTGGATGAATTGTCTCTTTGAGTTTTTTTCATTCGATTTCACTTATGAATCTTTTGATATGTTATTTATGTTTTATCAAAATTTAATTCTCGTTCGATAAAGATTCTTTTATTATTTGTAATTGAATTATTTTAAAAGAAGAAGAAATAGAAAAATGTCAAAATCACAACTCACGTGAATGGAAACCAAAAGAGGATTGAGAGACACAACCGAATGTGACCCCTTCTCTTTAGTTCCCTTCCCCCCGTGACCTTTTATTTATTTATTGCAACTAAACTCTATCTGTCAAGTTTTGGTTTTTTCTTCAACTAACCCAAAAAATTATAATTATAATTGTAATTGTCTTTATTATTTTTAACACCAAAACATATTTATTAAACCACTCCTTCTCAATTTAATTTATTTATCATAATTTTTTATGGATGGCAATATATATATATATATAAATTATAGAGATTTTTTTAAAATTTTCATTTGATTGCTGCATTTTGATATTTGAGGTCTTTTGATATTTGAGGTCTTAGCTACTAAATCATACCATAGTTCCTAGTACTTATTTTTTTGTATATTGCAAATATGACAAAATTAGTGATATTATACGATAATTATAGGATTATTGGAAGGCTATTAGATAATAATCATAGAGTTATTGATTTTTAATTTGATACTTTTGCAATTTAGATAATTTACAAAATGTAATGACATGGATTCTATTATCATAATTTTTTTTATTATTTCTGCAAAGATCTCTTAATTTATTTCAATTATATTTATAATAATTTTAAAAGAAACTTAACTCAACTAAGATAAAACATGTGTTAATAATCAAGAAATTGCATAGTTTGATTTCATTCTTCTATATTGTATATATATTCTAATTAATCTCACAACAAAATTCTTTCCTTCTTTGAAAAGAGCCAGCTAAATTATTGACACCTATCCTATTTTTTTTTGTTCATATATATATCCCATCACTATTTCCCTTTTCTTATTTATTCCCTTTTAGAACATTCCCATCACTGTCTCTTAGGTGCAAGTAAAA
This sequence comes from Cucumis variabilis, assembly GCA_037974545.1. Classification (NCBI taxonomy): domain Eukaryota; kingdom Viridiplantae; phylum Streptophyta; class Magnoliopsida; order Cucurbitales; family Cucurbitaceae; genus Cucumis; species Cucumis variabilis. The sequence continues at coordinate 5,583 of JBBPDI010095991.1, read as the reverse complement.
GGTATACGTATATATATAGATTCATTATAAGTATCATTGTAATATACTAAAATTTTATTAATAAAATAATAGATTATTATATTGATCATTCATATTTTCAAGTTTGTTCAATTTTAATTTTAATAGTTTTGATCTTAAATTTAGGTTTGTTTTTTAAAATTTGAAATATATGAAAATCAAAATAATTCATATATTTTTCATCAATTATATTAATTAATTTCTCAAGTGTCCTTATAAAACAAAAAGAACAATAAAAAGTTTTAAAAGGGGAGTCAATGAAATTAAAAATGGTGGGTAAGACTAGAATTTCCACTAAAGGATTAACAAATATAATAATGAAATGAAATGTGTGAGTGGGGAAGTTTGGTTCAAACATCTATAACTTAGCTTTTCCACTGAAAAAGTTGCAAAAACTAATGGTTTTACTTAACAAAACACACACTTTTGTTTAAGCTGCAAAGTGGAGCTATGAGCTACTTCTTCATGCAAACACCAACGATAACAAACAAAAAAATGACTCAAAACTTAAGAATCTTTCTTATATTGTATCGTATCATTGATAACTTTTGATATATTTATTAATACATTATGTATGTTCAAGTGATAGTTTTATATTATAGATAGGATGATACGTTATGATTAGTTTATTTTAACTTATAGAGGGTCAAATGTTTGATATAGTTTTAGTGCATTTGTAATTAGTTAGTTAAAATTTAAAAGAGAATATTTATCTAATCTTACGTATAGTTGACCGAGATAATGAGACAAAGATTAGGTCATCGTCGTTGCATGTCCTCGATCTAGTTTGATTGGAAATCTCAGACCTGAGAATTGAATTTGAACAGAGTTTGAAACAAAACTTGTGCTTACCTAATTATTATAAATACTTTGAACAACTTTTTGGATGGATTTAGATCAAACGGTTCAATTTGTGAAATAAATGTATGTATTTTAAACTTTGAGATCATACTTTTGCTTGCCTAAGAGTATTTTGGAGAGTTGACTGAAATCCCTCTTCCCTTTGCTTAGTTCGGATTGGAGTTTGGCAGAGCGCATCCTTCTTCTTTTTTACAGAGGGTTCAACTTTGAATTCCAAGATATCCTACTTTGTAGCTGATTTCAAGTGGGAGTTTCCTTTGGGTCTTGAGGCATCTTCTTACTACCCGAAAGCAGTTTCATAAGGTGCTAGCTTGTTTTTCGATTGGCAAAATCTCAATTCCTCTCCCTTCATACTAAAAGATCCTAACAAGGAGTCAATCATAAACAACATCCTATGCTTGAACTTTAAAGACAGTGAGTTCAATTATTTTCTCTTCTAAAAAAAGGTAGAAGAAAAAGAATGAACTTGAGGCATTCGATGCAGTAGATTCAATGGATGATTATTGGATCTTACTACTCCAATAGAGTTTCAGATAGAGGATTCGATCTTGCACCTCTTGGGATTTGGTCTTTTTCAAGAAAAAGTGGTGAGGTAGGCTCTCTCTGTTCGAAGACGAAAAAAGAGAATGAAAAGAATAAAATACACCTCCTACGAGATATATTTGAAGCTCTAAGAAAATGTATGTCATTGAACCCTGTAGAAAGTGTGAAAGTGAAGCTGGCAGGGAAGTACGTAGTTAGGAAAGTTTTCTTTTCTTCTCTTGTCCTCAATCCATACTTAGTGACGGATCCAGAAAATTTATTGACAGGGGTTTCGAGTTGTAACTTAGAGAAAAAATTAAGAAAAAAAAACACTACACAATTAAGACTTAACTTTGATTGGAAATTGGGCTAACAAGCATAGTTACCACTAAACTGCCTACAAATATTAAATATTAATTAATTTTTTTATACATATTGTATAAAGACGATAAAATTCAGGGGGACTCTTGGGCTTATTCTAAATTCGTCGGTGCCTAAAGAGATTTCCAATGGAGTCTCAACTTTTTCTATTTAGTTTTTAACATCAATAATAAGTAGATCCATCGCATATAAGTTGCAAATGACTTACATTGTCATGTATAAGTTGTTTTAAAAAGTAACTTTAAGAAAATTGTGACCTAGATCTAACAATCTCAAGTTGTTTACAAAGTAATTTTCACTAAGTTTTACGTGTTTGTTAATTGGTATTTTTTTTAACGTACATTTAATTACTTAAACAATGCCAATTAACATATTTTTATCTTTTGAATTCAACTTAAATATAATAGACAAACATTAAAAAAAAAAAAAAAAAAGCATTCAAAGCGAGTCTAACACCAACATCGAACAACTACAAAAGCTTCGATTAATGGGCCCGACCTTTACCATCCAGCCCAACGATCCAAATTTACATTATTATTGGGCTTCTTTGGTAGTGGTCCAGTAAGAAGCCCATTGTTTCTAGGTAGCGAGAATGAATCGATTTTCACCCCTAAATTATTGGGATGCATCACTCTAAACTTTGAGTTGCCAATGGTTTTAATTTAAAATTTTTTATAGGTGGATTGTTTTTTTTTTTTTTGAGTATAATTGAGGGTAAATATTTTAAAGCACGTATTTTAGTACTACTAATAATATATTTATAATATCAATTGAATTATGCTTAGTGTGACGTAAATTAATAAGATTGTTTTTTCAAATCATTATATTAATATTGTATTTCACAACAATCTCACAACCAAGATTAATTTATTTTATTGTACTTATATATACACATAAGTAGTAGATATGATTGTGCACTTAGACGAGTTGCACGAAGATAAGTACAATCTTCTTTTCTTAGTATGATAATATGTGATAAGGGTGTTCGTAAAATATTAGAAAACCAAACCAAACCGAATTGAAACCGAGTGCATATGAGTTGTGTTATGTTGAAACCGCTTATTATGCAGTTTCGATTTGGTTTAATTTTTTAAACCGCTTCATTTAAAAAACATTAAATAAATTTAAAGAAATGTTCATAAATTTTAAAGATTTTGTTTTTAAAACTCAGTTAAATATGTTGACCCGAGAACCACTGAGATGTAAAATAAAAATTTAAATTTGATAGAACTCAGTGCTTTGGTGGCTCGAGATTGTCCAAAATTTAAAATAGAAAGGTAAATTTTATCGAACTCAATGCTTTGGTGGCGTGAGATTCCCTGGGATTTAAACTAAAAATTTCAGTTTTGATTTGGTTTAACATAAACATGTGGTTCAATTCGGTTTCTTTTGAGATATTTTTTAGATTTTGCGATTTGGTATGGTTTTAGGTTGAAATCGATCTATGAAATCCCTTAATACGTGATTTTTATTCTCAAAACATTTTTTTTTACTAATAAAACAAAACCCACAACTAAGACACAAATAAAGAAGTTACCAACTAAACTTTTCTAGAAACATCAAAGAAAACTACAAACAAATCTGTCAACTCTTACTACATAGGATTCTAAATACAATCAAGCTTGGAAATTTCAAAAGTAACTAAACAATTAAAAATTAAAATTTTGAAAAAGGAAATCACATGACACATGATCCTAAGGGCGTGGCAACACGTGAGAGTGGAAGAAGCACACGTGCAAGTGAATATATATATACATATAGATATAGATATAGATAGATACACACATTATTAAAGTTTGATACAAATGTGTTTGAATAGATTTGACTTTTATTCCGAAGAAATTATTAAAATGTATTTGTTGCAACCAAACAAACATTTAGTTCATTTCAAAAAGGAATCCAATGCTCTATTTTTCATTTTTCACATAAATTTATTTTTCTATTTTTGTACTAATTTCTATTTAAATATTCTACACTATGCTACTTACAATTTAACTTTAATTACCCTAAAACATAAATATGTCAAAATACTTTTTTTAACCAAACAATTAAAAACACACAAACCCAACTAACAGTGTATTTGCAAGAAAAAAATTAAATAGATTTTTAAGGGTATTTTAAACAATGGTTAGAAAAATGAGTTTATTAAAAAACATATTTTTTCTAAACCAATTCAAACAGATTCTAGAAATAGATAAACTTTTTATGTTATATTTATAAATAGGAAAATTGCATAAAAAAATTTAGAAAAAAAAAACAGTCAATAACATTATCCGAATTTTATTATCATAATTTTTTTTCTTCCATTTTTACAAACACACTTTATAAATAAGCAGATGGTTTTTTAATTACAATTTAGAGCATTTATTTATTTACTATCTTCGTGTTATTTGAGTAAAACTAATATGGACGGAAATACCCTCGAGGTTAGGCTAAAAGAAAGCTCCAAGTCACGAGTGATTCACGCGGCATGAACGGGTTTATTTGTACTTTACACCAAAAATTAATATCTCACATGAAATTTCCTCATTCACACCCATTCCCCCCGCTTCATATATCTGCCCCCCACTTTTACTATCTTACCCTTGGATTACTTCCAGCCCACAACTCCCACGTAAGGGTATTTTTGTCCACTCAATCCCCAACATTTTTTTCCTTTGGAAAATAATGATTTTAATAAAAAGAAATGGAAAAATTAAAGCTTAGGATAAAATTAATTATAAAATTCTATTATTGAATTACGAAGTAAAATTTATATTAATTAAATGGATGAAGTGGAATGAAATAAAAAAAGATGAAAAAAAGCATTGAATGAGAAAAAAAAAAAAACTTTATGTTAAATGTTAATTTCCCTCCAAAATGCATAAAGTATATTTTGGTTTTCCCCCCCCTCACCTAATTTTTAAAAATGAAAAAAGAAAATTATATTACTTTCTATATATAAATAACGTAATTACCGCCATTTCCAAGGGCCCACTCTTACACGTCGTATAGCCTTAAGCCAATAATTGTCAGACACGTGTCCTGCAGTTTTGTTGTTCTCTTCCAAAATCTTTGGCTTAGCATAAAAAAAATAAAATAAAAAAGGTGAATTTTTTGGCGGGCAGTTTCGTGAAATTCAAATAAAGATGAAACCCTAGCCCCTCTTTCACTTCTCGTCCCTATTTTCCCTCCCTTCCTCTCTCTCTCTCTCTCTCTCTAACTCTAAGTCATTCTCGTTCTGCGCATTTCGAGGAATTTATCCTGAACTCTCTTGATTCCGAGGTTTTGTTTTGATTTAATACATTTTCATTTTCTCTGTTGGATTTTGTTCCCATTTCGTTGATTCTTGCTCCGTTTCTTGTGTGTTTTCGATTTGTAATCACTTTTTTCGTCTTGAGGGGGTTTGGGTTGTATTTTTTTAAAACTGTTTTTGAGGTGGGTATTTTTTTTATATATTTTTTTTAAATGTTCAAGAAGTTGTTTCTCTTAGGTTTTAAGTTTCTTCGGTGGTTAATGAAATGAGAAGTGTTTTGAATTTTATATGGCAGGTTATGTTGATGGGTTGGTTTTAATTATTGATGTTGAGGGTTTATTGGAGGAGTAGAAAAAAGGCGTTTGTTTGTGGTTGTTGTAAATTGGGGAAATCGAGGAAGGGATGGGGAAGGTGTTTACGAACGATAGGGAGCCAAAGAAATTGAAGCGGAGAAGGAGGTCGAAGGGTTCTGGTGGGAAGTGTTTGAAACCGGGTGCTTTGGCGCAGCTCAGGTGTAGCAAGGGTTCGGTTGCTAAATCTTGTACTGATCTTGGGAGGAAGAGGGT
>JBBPDI010095968.1:0-11324 GCA_037974545.1 Cucumis variabilis | reverse complement strand
AATTAATTAGAATTAATTAATAGCTAAATTAAATATCTTATATTTAACTTAAATTAAATTTGAATCATATTCAAATAATGGTAATATAAATCCAATTCATAGCAAATTAATATTTCAACTAATTAAAATATTTTATCTCTTATAAATTAATTTTGAATCATATCCAAAATTAAATTTATATAAAAAAGTTTGATAAACTATATATTATAATGTATCACTATACATTAAATTAATTTCTAAAGTAAATTTATCAAATTACAACCAATATAAGTAAATCTCATTACCCTTTACGAGTTAGATAAGGGACCTAATGGACCTACAGATCAGAAGCTACAACGATTTGAGATTAATTGGCTAAACTCATTAACCACATTAATCAATATTAGTTAACTGTGTGTACACTCCACTAAAGACTCACAGCTGAACTATTCTCACTATAGATATATTTATGTGTCCACGAATATAGATCAATAAGAGTAAGTTAGTCCTTCACGAGTGTTCGTAACACCAGCTGGATCAATTTACCGTTTCACCCCTAGGTTACCTCTAATCCTTAAAATATCAGTGCTCTTCTAATGAACAATTTGTTTATGGTTCTACTATTAAACAAAAACCCCTCTCGTGCCAAAGAGAGGGTAAGACCCTTTGTTCAAGTCCTGGAGACACCATTTAAGGGGACACTCATCTACTTACCCTAAAGTAAGGAATTAGTGAATTCCATCTTATGTAATTATGTTCCTAGCTCCGCACTAGATCTTGTCTCCAAAATGATAAGCTTATTAAATCGACGATCTGGCCACTCTCACCCGTACAAATCAAAGGACAATTTCTCGCGAACAGGAGTTCATAATACACTGAGGATTAAGACTAAGTTACCTAGGTCATCCTAGTGAAATAAAAACCTAACTATTTAACGGAGTTACATATAGTGGTTACTATTTCGTGGTTCGGTCTTATGCAATCTCATTGTATAGGATACCTTCTCTTGCATGTCAACTACACGAACACGTTGGATCATTACGTTTGTATCAAATACAAAGTGAGTCATATCTATTGTGTTACCAGAATAATCTATCCAGCCTTATCCCTATACTATAGACCCTTTAAGCAGATCTCGAACATTGATCCCTGTATGTTTCTACATACTATTCAAGACTCATTAAACAACTTAAAGATGTGAGTTTATTGGATTTGGGTTATTCAGAAAAAAACTAATAATATAATCAATAACAATTATTACAATAATAACACTTTACTAATAACGGTAATGGATTATATTGACAATCTACGAGTTTTAGGACATAAATCCCAACACAAACTACCTACGATACTAGCGTGTTCTGATTAGTTAACACTCTCACTAGTTTTTTTGAACAATTTAACACTGGAGTCATATGGTGTACAAGCTCGTTTACTTTCGAAGTAGTTGTACTTCGTTAGAATCTTTTCTATGTAATGAGATTGATCTAAGAAAATTCCATTTTTAGTTCTAGTATAATTTTGATATCTATGATTTCATCAACTTCTCCTAAGTCTTTCATGTCAAAGTTTGCACTCAATATAGATTTTACATCATTTATGACATGCAAGTTTGATCCGAAGATTAACATGTCATCTACGTAAAAGCATATGATAGTACATAACCTATCTTCAGCCTTATAATAGATACATTTATCACTCTCATTTTTTTTGAATCTTTTGGACATGATTAAGTTATCAAAATTTTTATGCCATTTCTTAGGAGCTTGTTTTAGACTATAGAGGGATGTATCTTGTTTACAAACTTTGGATTATTGTCTGTGAACTATGAAACCTTCAGGTTGTTCTATATAAATCTCTTCTGTTAAATCATTGTTTAAGAAGGCAGTTTTAACATCCATCTGATGTATTAAGAGATTGTTCAAGGCAGCTATAGAAATAAACACTCTAATTGAGGTGATTATATGATACGTCATGAGAATTAACCCCAACAAGGTTACACCACAAACCTAACATAAAAACTATAGCAAGGTCGTACAACTTTGGTCTAACTAAATAAGTTTGTATGCTTTAATTCAAGACAAGTTTTTTAGAATATTGTTCTCAAGACAACACAACTTATTCCATCTTAAGTCCCATGAAACACAATCACAATTTCAAAACAATCATGTCCAACAAGCAATATACTTTGGGTGAGAGTTTAAGAAACAGACAAGCAAATTTTTGGTACCGTTGTCGGAGAATTGATTTTTCAAACACCAGAATAGAGTTTTGCTTTAACTTTAGGCAAAACACTTGATTTTATGAATTACGCGTTAAGCCGAAGATTGTGCGAAGAGAATCAAGGTACTAGAGTAATCTGTGTTTGCTTGAACTAGCCCAAGGATCAAGTGCATCCTTCGGTAAATGTCCAAGAGGAATCTTAATGGATGGGTGCAATCACAATTGATGCTGAGAATCCCAAAACGCATGAATTTACATATGTCTAATATGTTAAAGTTTAGCACCCACATGTAGGAGTCAAAGGAAGCCTCCATACGTTTAGTTAGTAAAATTTGTATCCCAACTCACTACGCAAGACAAACAAAAAAAATCTATCATCTTGACATTACAATGAATGATTAGGAACAGAGACTTATTACGAAGAACAATCAAGACACAAAGAATCATGTCATAGATGATCAAGAAAGTTTAGGAGAAATAACACGGTTAGGAAGGCTATATACAGAGAAGCATGCGATGAGACCACAGCTCTTCCACGCCACATAATCTGAACGCAAGGATGCATTTGCAACATATAACTTTTCTATCTTTTCTACAACTGCATCCATGAATTATTGTATATATATATATATATATCATACTTTGTATTTAATTTGTACTTGTAAATTAGTTTTAGATTCTTTTCAAGTTGGAGAGCGTGAGTGTCTCGCAAAGTTTGTAGGCTGTTAAGAAAGAATGTTGTGCAAGGAAGTCACACCTTGAGAAGGTTCGTGTTAAAATGCCTTAACCATTTTGATCTTCTTGCAAGACGTGGTTTAGTTTAGGGTTTCATTGAGAACAGTTAGGGTATGTTTAGGGTGGTGATGTAGGGGGATTCGGAAAATGGTTATGGCCCAAACAGGTTTGGGCCAAGGTTTGCATTTTTTGGGATTAGGGTTAAATAACCCTACAAATTTCCCTACTTCATCTTTTCCTAACCCTACAAATTTTCCTACTTTATCTTCTCACAACCCTATAAATTTTCCTACTTCATCTTATCATAATACTACACTCATAACCCTTCCCCCAAACACATATTATCATAATACTACAACAATAATCCTTTCCCCCAAACACATATTATCATAACACTAACCTTCATATTCCTTTTCCCAAACACATATTACCATAACACTACCAATAATAACACTAACCCCAAACAGATATTATCATAACACTAGGATTATCATAATCCTCTTCCCCCATAACTCTTTTCCTCCCCCAAACGCACCCTTAGGGTTTTTGGAGAACACAAAACGTCTCATCTATTTTTAAAGTTTGATTTTTTATAAGTAATGATTACGATTACGCCCATCGAGAAATGAACCGTCTGTGTCAGGCATTCACTTTACATTTATTGACACATGACGTTAATCATACGATAACCACACCTTAACCCTAGTTAAGAACACACCTATTTAAACCAACTAAGAACCTTGAATCCAAACTTTTTAGCCAAACATGATCTTCACCGAAGCTTCAAGCATCCATCTTCTCTGATTGCCATTGTCTTAAGTTGCATTTCTCCTTTTTCTTCCACATAATTTGATACCTTTTGATCCTTTCTCTTTGTTCTTTCTGTCACCATATCTGAGAGTATTTCCCTTATCGAAGCCCTCAACAAATTCCAAGTTATGAAAGACACAAAGCAAGCCCATCCAAAGTAGCAGTTGAGCATTCCCCATCCGATGGACCTATGTCGAAACAAGAAAAAATGGAGTATAAGTTAAAACTGTTATGATTAATATAGTGAAAATTAGACTACCAAAAGACCAACTAAACCTCCTAATCGCCCTTGTATATGGAAAGATCTTAGAAAATGAGGAAAAGAGAGAAAGGTTAAGGAAAGAATAAGAAGAGAGAAGGTTGAGAAAGAAAAGAAAGAAAAAGGAGAAAGGGAAAATAAAGAAAGAGAAGAGAAAAGGAAAAAAAATAAGAATGTGGAGGAACAGAAGATGAAGAAGAAAAAGAGAAGAAGGAGAACGAACAAAAGAAGCATAAAGATGAGAAGAAAAATAAGGAATAAGAGATGAAGAAGTCAGGCGAAGAGGTAAGAGAAGCATAAGACACACTAGAAAGCACTTCATTGCCTGTTGCTGAAAATGCGAGGTTGGCGAAAAAGACCCAGGAAAAGACTGAGTAAGGGAAGTATGGGTCTTAGAAAATAAAAGTAAAATCACATGGTGGTAAGGCCATGAAGGAAGAAAAGAAAGGAACAAAGTTGAGGGAGCAAGAAGAGACCCTCAACAAAACTAATGATGTACCCCAAATGAAAGAACAGGACAAAGATAAAGAAAAAGAAAGAGTGGAGGAGTAGATCGTTGCGAAGTTTGAGAAAGAAAGTGACAAAGTTAGTCCTTCGGAGAACAAGTGCCAAGTCGCCAAGTAGAAGACAATAGACAAACTTTTTAAGAAGTTCTTGCGAGTGCAAGTAGAAATGAGGTAAAAAGAAAAGATAAGGCAAACGCCTCAGAAGGAGGACAAAGAAGAAGATGAAGAGAGTTCTTGAGAACGGCCACTCTCTACTTTAGAGGTCAAAACACAATTCATGATAGAGAAAGGGATCTTTACTTACCCAGAAACTGTTCAGATTTCTATAATTCATCCATCAAAGAGTTAAAATGGAGAAGATCTTTCTAAGGGGTGACTGCGATAAGACCTGGCGTAGTGAGAGATGTTCTACAGAGGCTTCATTAATGAAGAAGATCATTACACCATGGTAAAAAAACAAAAAGTTAATTTTGGAAAAAAAACACAATCAATGAGTTCTTTGGGTTGAAGGCGAACGATATTGGACACAACATCTTTAAAAACCCAAAAGCTCAAGACTTGGAAAGTGCGTTGAAGAAAGTGGCTTGGCTAGAGACAAAGTGGGACATCACGACAATAGAAAAGTACCAACTCTTTTTACACAATTTGAACACAGAGGCTAGCATTTGGCTGGTATTTGTGAAGAAGAAGTCGCCATGAAAGCACCATCTTCATGGAAAAAGTAATGGTAGTATACTCCATAATGAAGGAGATTCTGGTAGACATTGACAAGATAATAAGCAAGCACATCGTTGTGTGGGTCAAGAATCCTTGTAGAACAAGACCTTTTTTACACTTAATTCAACAATTGTGCTTAAGGGCATGTCGGGCATTAGAAAAACTTCCTCAGGTAGAGATAAAACATGAATTTGGTCACCATCACCTCTTCACCACATCATAGTCATCCACAAAAACAAAGAAAAGACAAAACACCTCAAAACTAAAGAAGGTTGTACAGAGGTTGAAGAAGTGGATGAAGATGATGTTGAAGAAAAAGATGAAGAAGAAAATACCCCACTGAAATGAAAAAGGAAGGACAAGGAAGAAGCCTCATAATCGAAGAAAGCAAAATCCTCTAAGGTTGAAGACTCTAAGGACATCTTGCCGCAAAGTCCCAAAAAGAAGAAGAGAAAGCCCGTAAACTGACCTCTATCCCACAATCTAAATCATCCAAGGCCACCACATCTCAAACTCCCAAAAAATCCAAAACACCAAGCTCCTCCCAAAAAATCTAAAAAGACCAACCAAAAAAATACAAATCACCTACTTCTTCCCAGCAAATCCAAATCATTCTTTCTTCATCAGACCAAGATGTAAATAATACTAACTCTGCTCTTATTGTACAAAATAATGATGGAACCACAATAACTCAGCGACAAAAGGAAAATCCTCTAACACTTGTCACCAACCCAGCCAGCCAAACCAAACCATTCAGCCCATGAGGGATCCAATCAGGAGATTTTCCAAGACTCCATTCATGACCTTTCTGCATTTTTTGACGACATGCTCAAGGACCAAGAAGAAGGAAAGGACAACCTCAAGCTGTATTCCCTTAATGATTGAATCCAAGTCTTGAACAAGGGTCTCACCTTCTCATTGGCCAAAGAGGGATTCGGTTTAGAGGATGAACCTTAAACCAATTGTTCAATAGTGGATCAATGGAACTTAAGAAGCAAGTGTAGTCACGTGGCTAAAATGGTATTTTCACCAAGTCAGGGTTATGAACGACCTATGAAGATTAACTTACTTATTGTGATTATATCACATGGAAAAAAATATATCTATAGTGAGGGGAGTGCAACTACGGGACTTTAGTGGAATTAACCGTAAGTTAACGAAAGTTGATTAACTCGATCTAAAGTGTTTAACCAGTTAGTCTCTAATCGTTGTTACCCATGATCTATAGGTCCATTAGATTCCCCCGCTAGCTCACAAGGAATCAACTTAGAACATTATGATGGAGTAATTCAAATTGTTCGAATTAGGTAAAGAGAGAGAAACTGACAAATATATTTGATATATCTGTCAGTTATAAGTATAACATAGAGCTTTTTATTTAAATGTTATTTAAATATTAAAAATATGAATATATTCATATTCAAAAGCTCAAAATTAATGGAAGTAGTCAAAGATATGAAAAGTCAAAATGTTGATTTTTTATTTTGAGAGTCAAACTTTGACCGATTTTATATTCAAATATGATTTGAATTTTAGAGAAATGAATGCAAATTCATGCTCGGGAGGTTGAAATTAGTCAAGACAAAAAAAATGGTAAAAAGTCAAAATGTTGAATTTTGACTTGAAAAAGTCAAAATTTGAATTTCGACTTGAAAAAGTCAAAATTTGAATTTGATTTAAATGTCAAAATACCATATTTCTCTTAGACTAATTTAATTAATAACACTTATTGAGATTTGACATGTTTATCACATGCATATGATTTGTAAGTGGCTTCATGCATGCAAGATATCTAACCCACTAATAGTTAGTGGAACGTCAGTGTTGAGATGAAGGAAGCCCATTACATGCATTCTTGCATGTAGTTTGCCTAAAAAAATGGTTTAGTACAAATGGGAAAGAGGACACTTGATTTGTATGGTCAGATTTTATTTTGTAATTTGAAATTACAAAATAAACTAAAACTCATTTTTCCCTCAACAAAAAATCTCAAAAGCTAAGTTCCTCTTAAAATATTCTATATCTCTCTACTTCCTTCACCATTCGAGTCCCACAACTCGGTTCTAAGTCTAAAGAATAGCGAGTCAACATTAGTGGTAGTCTCAACTTCAAGTTCGTGAGGAGATTACAAGGATAGAAAAGCATCAAAGGTGAGTTTTTCTTTTAACCCTATCATTGTTTCAATTAGGGTTGTAATGCATGTTAATTACTAAAGTGTTTAGTTGCTGTTACAGTAAAATTAGTTCCTCATTCTGCTGCGCATGTCCCGTTTTCTATCAGGCGAGGATTATATCTTCAAGTTCATGGATGAAGGCATCTACAAGCCAAAGGAGAGATGATTTTAAGATATAATCTAGTGCCAAAATGTCCTTCAAGAAGCGTAATTGAGGAGTCAGAACCTAGTGAGCGATCTAGAATTAAGAATGAACAGCGCAAATGCATCTACTAAGGCACACTTGAGTCAACAATATGAGAAAATAATGGAAATCATTCATAAAATGGAGAGCTCCAGGCAGAACATCTTCAAGTCCATCCACGAGCAGAACGAGGCTCTAAGCAAAAGAGTATAAAGATTGACTGGCTTGGTCGAGGCCTTGGTAGAAAGATGAGACACATAGTTTACTGCAGTATTAAGATATCAATATATGTTGGTGTGTGCCGTAATCCAAATGCCTCAGGTTTCCTTTAGCTTGACAAGTCCTTAACGCATTTTGATCCGACGGTACAACCTACCAATCTACCATAACCACCAACAGACCACCTCCACAACAACCTCCTCAATCTTAAAGGGTCATGATAAGCTTTTATATTCTTTAATTATTTTAAAAATTTTAATTTGTGTTCTATGTAAATTATATTTCTTTATAGTTATATCCTTTACAAAATACAAGTACGTATTTTGGCACAAGTATTGCACGATTAAGTTTTCCTTGTTGCAAGTATAGCTTCCCGTATATTAGCACTTTAATTTTTCTACGGGTTTCAATGATAACTTGTTTGAAATAAATTATGCGAAATAAGGTTTCATTTGTTATTTAGGCTTTTAACTGGTTTGGAAAACTTACTTAGGATACATTTCTATCTAATAGAAAAATAAGCCACAAAATCAATGGAAAAATAGTTAGAGGCTACAAGCTATTGATGAAGATAAAAATCAATTTAACTTTTGTAAGCATGTGATAGAGAGAAGAGATGATGATGAAGGGTTGAGAAAGAGACGGAGACTCACTCTTTTATACTTGAAGACAAAGTGATTGGTATGAATGATGACAAGGAAGCTGTCATAGATCTTTTACTAAATTCCAATACTAAAGAGGATATTGCAATAGTTTCCATTGTTGGAATGGGAGGACTGGGAAAGACTGTTCTTGCTCAATCTATTTATAACAATAAAAGGATAATTACTCAATTTCAGTTGACACTATGGGTGTGTGTTTCTAATGAATTTGATCTGAAAATTATCATCTAAAAGATAATGGGGTCTTCAACCAGAAAGAAGCCTGAATCATTCCTTCAAATAGATTTATTACAATGTGAGCTTAGAAAGTAAATTGATGGAAAGAAATATTTGCTCGTTAGAGATGATGTGTGGAATGAGAAAAAAGAGGAATGGTTACATTTGAAAAGATTGTTGATGGATGGTGTAAAGGGTTGTAGGGTTTTGAAGACAACACGTAGTGTGCAAGTTGGTAAAACTTTTGATTCTACTTTCGTCCATCTATTACAAATTTTGGATGTGTCCAATTTTTTGTTATTGTTTCAAAAGATGATAGGTTTGGAAGAACGTTCACATAATCAAGAGGCTGATCTTGATCAAAAAAATTCAAACTTGATCTAAATCGGCAAGGATATTTAGTCAAGGTTAAGAGGTGTTCTGCTCGTAATAAGGACCATTGAAAGACTTTTTAAAGATAATAAATCAGAAAGATTTTGGTTGTCGTTCTTGGACAAGGAACTTTATCAAGTTTTAGGGCAAAGGACAAGATGCCCTAAAAGAAATGCAACTGATTCTTGAGCTTAGCTATAAATATCTCTTAGCTAACTTGCTTTGTTTACCAAAGACTAGAAAGATCCAAAAAATGATCTCATACTATTATGGAGAGCACAAGGTCATTCCATTCAACCAAATGACAATAAAGTCGATAACGTCTTTGATATTGGTGATGATTATTTAATGGAGTTATTATCTACAAGGTCATTTTTTCAAGAGGTTGAAAAAAAAAATAATTTTGGAGAAATAATGCCACGTAAGATGCATGATCTTGCTTGTATGATAACAAATAAATTATGCATGCATGGATTGGAGGGGAATATCATCGACAAAAAAACTCGTCACTTATTTTTGAAAGAAGATAATCATGAAGATCAAATTATGGGACCATTATCTTAGGCAACACATTTGAGGATATTCTTTAGACAAGAACATTATGAAGTTGTTTCACAATGGAACTTGGAAGAAACCTTCCACAATATTTTTCGATTGCAAACATTGCTCTTAGATTGGTATACAAAGCTATTGGAGTTCATTGGTAAGTTGAAACATTTGACATATTTGAGAATTAGGGGTTCAACAAATATTACCTATCTTCCAAATTCCATTATGAAGTTATATAATTTAGAAACATTTATCTTACAATGATTAACAAATTTAGAATGTTTGCTCAGTAATGTAGGACACTTGATTAACCTTAAGTATTTGAATCTTTCTTTTGGTTGTAATTTAGAATTCCTTCTCGATTCTATTACTAAGATGTGTAAGTTGGAAGTACTTATCCTTAGGGGTTGTGGTAAATGAAAAGGATTGCCAAAAGATATTAAAATTGGAACAATCTTAGGCAACTTGATCTTTCTAATAATGAGAGATAGAAATTCCTTCTTGATTCTATTACTCAATTAATTAATTTGGAAACACTTATGCTTTGACTTGGATGGACTTACTAAATTAAGAGAATGGAATTTTATACTAATATTGTTGATTAACAAGTGAAGGGTAAGTTCTTGCAACCAAAGTTTGGTCTTCAAGAGTTAGAGTTACATTGGTGAAAACGTATAATTGGTGAGTTGGAGGATGTGATCTACGAAAGTGTTTTAGATTGCTTACAACATTCAAATCTTCAAAAGATATTAATATAAAAATATGGAGTGAAGTTATGTAATTGGGTATCCTCTAAGTTCCTTGCTTGTCTTGTCACTATATGTCTTATTAGTGATGAAAGATTGCAGAATATCCCTTAGTTCAATCAATTTCCTAATCTTAAGTATGATCTTACGCTTTAAAACTTATCCAACATTGAGTACATTATTGTGAACAATGATTTTGTTTCTTCATCAACATATTTTCCATCCCTTGAGGAATCAATGATTTCAAACATGGCAAAGTTGGTGAGATGGTGCAACGGTACAACCTCAACCAAATCTCCAATAATAATATTTCCTTACCTTTCTAGTTTGATGATTTATTGTCCTTGCCCACTACATATGTATGCACCCAATTTGGAAGTGTTGCACATTAGTGACTTAGAGGATGAATTGAATGTTGTCCAATTGAAAATTATGAAAACCTCACCTCTCTATATCTTTTCAAGTTGAGTAAATTGGAATACTTGCTCGAGTGTAGGCAACATTATATGACATCTCTAATTTTTGGAGATTTGTGAAGAAAATTATTCTAGCTAAATAATCGTTAGTTCTTGTAAGCTTGAGCATGGCTTGGTCAACCTACAAGCTTTAAACAAAACGATGAATGGAGTTAGAACATATTATCTTCTCCTTATCTATGAACATTGGATCGATTGATGATAGATAATTAAGAATAATGAAAAGGGAAAGGATTATTACTAATAAAGGATCATCTTATAGGATAGTTATCAGAATTTCAGGATTCTCTTATCCCTCTTCATGCTATCTAAACTAAAGAAAAAACTTTCTTCGTCCCCCACTATAATCACTTCTTCTCCTTCTACTTCAAATAATCTCAGAAATAATTCTGAAGATTTGAACAATACTCTATCTAAATACAGCAAGATAGAGAATCAATTATCTCAGATTGAGAATAGACTTCAAAATTGGTCTATTCCCAAACTAGAGACCACTGA
>JBBPDI010095947.1:0-11328 GCA_037974545.1 Cucumis variabilis | reverse complement strand
ATGTAGAGAAATAGCAACACCATCTGGATTTTGAATCTTTATTCAAATCCTAAGACTAGAGGGTTGTATTAGGAGTTATGTTTATTCAAGATTCTAACTGTTACTCATAATTGTATATTTTTTAACTTCTATTTTTTTCAATTAAACTTATTTTTAAAAACTTTTAAAAATTCAAATGTAGATTCAAAATAAAGTCTAACAGGTAAGGGTATTTCTTATAATTTAGCTATTTGTATATGGATATCTATTAGCTTTACAAATTAGCCTAATCTAACTTCAAAATCCTGATCTACACACTCTCTATATCAGACCTTTCCCTAAAAAAAAGTTCATTATCGTCCCAAAAGCACTCACTAAGGCAGACAAAAAAAAAAAATCCTTCTTACTGACATTATGACAAATTCTCTACTGATGTTAGGTGAAGATTTGGTGTATTTTCTCCATTCTAATTTGGTATCAACACAAATTTCACTATACACACCTTAACAAACTGAATATTAAATTTAAAAATTAGAAGAGTTTTAGAGATATTTTCGTTTAATAAACATTAATCTATCTTTCCACCTTATTTGTAGTTTATTATTTTGAAACGAAGTTTATTGTTTTTCTTAAATTTCTTTTTAATTTTCTAGCCTCAAACAGTTTTTTAAGCCAAATTGAAAAAACTTTAACAGAGAAGCTTTAAACATTTTTTTTAAATATACTAAATTAAGGAAAGGAAAAATAAAATGAACACAATTTTTTTTAAAAGATAAATTATGGTAACAACAAGTAAACCTATGTATGGTGAATATGAATATATGTTAAAGGTATTTGTTTTCAAGCAAGAGGTTAGAAGGTCTTTGAGTTCTTCCTTGGCCCAGTTAGAGAAAAAAAATAGAAGAAAAAAAAACGAAATCACTATCATCCAATGCCAAAATTCTTAACATTCTTACTAACGAGATATTGTTTATATTGCTCTTTTTTCATATACATCGATTATACGAACTGTAATGCCTAGACTCGTTGAAATGAGCCAAGACCAAGTCAGGAGAGATATAAATGTGGCCAAAAGACATGAATATAGGCCACAACATGTCCATTTAAGACCTTTGTTCAACAAATAAGTCACTCATGGCCTTAAGTGGTAGACTGATCTAAGTGAATTGGCAGGAGATTCATATGGAGCTTAGAGGATATATTAGAGATTAGCAAACCCATGAAAGAGTCCGAGAATCTATAAGAAAGCTTAGAGAATCCATGAAAGAAACTAAGATGACTTGTGGGAGAACTTGGAATGTCCCATTGGAAACATTAGGAGAGAGGTAAAAGAATCCATGTGAAAGTTAAGAGAACCAATGGAGAACCTCATTAGCACTCATGAGGGACTAAGAGAACCCATAGGAGAAGTGAAACGTGCAATCACATGGACATCGAGTAAAAATATAGTTTAAATGATCTTAACCAAGTTCCATGTTTAGGGAATCGATTTTAAATACTATTAGTTATTGAAAGATCGTTCCAATTTTATTTAAGGAATCAATTTGTTATGAAAACTAATCTAATCTAAACCTAGGAAAGCAAATGATAGTAACTAACAAGGCGAAACTAGACAGAAACACATCATAAGGTAATGACTTTATTAATGGATTAACTAAACTAATTGTTTAATTATTTGATCAATTAAATTCTATCTTTAGACATACAATCTAATATCCTAGGTATCCTTGCCTGGACTATTTCTAACACCTCACCGTTATTTTACTTTTATGGAATTAATTAATTAGATTGAATCATTAAGTTCCTTCATTATCGATTATCGATCTCTATTAGTCGCCTATCACTTCCGTGCATACTTAATTAGCAATCTAGCATGCTAGATTGTCTAACCTAACACCCATTATCTCTATAAAGAAAATACTAAGTAAATAACACTCAAACAATGGCCAATAGTTCAAAAACTTCAAAGGCAAGCGTCCTTAAATAGTCTATGCATTCAAGAACCTAAGAAACAATCAAATAAGTTTATAGAAATTTAAAAAGTAAATTAAAAAATCCTAAGAACTACAATTCAAAAAACCATGACTACCATATAAATACAAACAATCCATACAGAAAATCATGGATTCGAGAGAAAAAGATTATTAGATGAAAATCAATGTCTTGAATGTGGTAATTAAGCTTGACATTGTTATCCAACAATCTTCTCATTCATCAATCTCTTTGTAGCAACAAACTTTAAGGCCCTCATTGTGCGCATATCTCCAACACGATAAAGACCCTGCGATAGAGATACTTAACAAAGAAAAATTTTGGTCGTGGGATACATTCTACGGAAGGAGTATGTGTGAGGTCCTAACTTGAAAAAAGGAAGTCTGGTTGAGGACTTTGTTGAGTATTTATTTCGAAATAAGAATATAGGATATCCCGAGAGGAAGAGTGCAAAAAGAGAAAAAGGCAACGTAAAGAGAAATATCTAAGTTATATTGCACACATATAAACAACGCAAAAAGAGCAAATAGCGGGGAAGAAGCATATATTGGATGTCAAGAGTTAGGAGTTTAATTCGAATAATGTGAGAAGAAGTACTTATGCCTAAGGAAGTTTGGCAAGAAGTCTGTTGATAAGACTAGACGAAAATATGAAAAGAAATAAATGTTTGTTGCTTCTTGAGGAGATAAAGAAAGTTAGGTGTTTTAAAAAGTTTATTTTTCCAATGAGATAATGTTAACGTCTCAAGGAACTGTCCAATCGTCGCTAGCCCTTTAGCCTACCTGTCGAGTTTGGGTTGGCTGCATGGTACAACAAATCGGCAAGGAGACACGTGTAAAGTAATGAAGTGATCCTTGGATGTGAAAGATCACTATTAAAAGGAAGTTTTTCTCCGAAAAAAGTTAGATTCCTAAATGAAAATGAAAAAGGAGAGAGTCGGAATGTTGAACGATTGGTCGAGAGAACCACTAGGCGAGAAGAGAAATCCAACAGCAAAGAAGGAAGGAGATGACACTAAAGTATATGTGTGAGTGACTAAATAAGATTTTAGTGTAATCTCTAAAGTTGCATTTATGGTTAGATCTTTTCTTTACTTGTTTACATGTATGAATAAATGTTGTGAGTGTTCATTTTAAACAAAACGAGTATCCTTATAGAAAATGGTTGTTTTGAGTATCTCTTCTAATTAGGATATCTGTGAAACTTTCCTCAATAGAGGAAGGGTTTTATGAATGACTTTCCTAGATCGTTAATGATGTGTTCATAATCTCGATATGTGGAAAAGGTATTCTGTTAATGATGGTATTCTTTCGTTGGTGCTTATTATTTAATATACATACTGCTGAAATATTTTATAAGGGAAGTAAGTGGGGAACTAATCTCTTTATTTGTTGTTGTAATGATTGTATACTGAGAGAGGGTAACACCCATCAGAAGACATTGGAGGAAATCTCAAGTAACTCGTGTGACATTGGTTAAGTGTGGATCTCTGGTCTAGGCGAGGGAAGAATCGCAGGTCTAGGCGAGGTTGTAATGTGACGTGGGTTGAATGTGAATTCCAGGTCTGAGTAAGAGTGAATGTGAAAAGGCACTGGTGAAAATTCCAGTTGACTCGTGTGATATTAGTTGAGTGTGAATCCCAGGTCCTAGTGAGGGAACAATCTCAGGTCTCAATTATGAGCATGAATTATGAGAATGACCTAAACATGTGGTACTTATGACGGTTGTGGTATTGACATTTGAATTGTTTGAGGTTGATACGATGAGATTTTATGCAATGCGGTTTGCCTTAGTTATTGTTGTTTCTGCTGTGTTTTTCCCAAAAAAGGTTTTCTCAAAATCATCACTCACTAAGTCCGTTTGACTTATGTTTTAAATTTTCCCTTTCTTAGGTTGTCAGGCGTTAAAGCCAAGCAAAGGATGGTTATCAGACATTATAGCCTAGTTAAGGAGGGAAGATAGAATTTCTCTGTAGCCTTATGCAACATGGTAGTCGTGTCATCTTATCTCGTGTCTAAGGAGTTAGTTGGAAGGTGCATTTCTCTTTGGCGCAGGTGGTCCATCCCAAATGGAAAGTGAGTGCAATACCCAGGTCGGTAATGCCTAACCTGAAAAGCCAGAGAGCTAGCGAGCTGAGCCAGGGAAAGGAAGCCTAAACGATGTTCACAAGATTGATGGTGGAAGGGGGTTGAAGTGAAGAGTGAAGCACCAGCTTTATGACTCTAAGTATCGCCAACTAGAGCAGCATTTGGCAGAGCAAAATAAAAGGTTCACTGAGGTCTACTCTCGAGTTGGGATGTTGATGACTTGAGGGGAAGAGGTTGAAGAAAGAAAACCTCGTTACTTAAAGACTTGAAGATAAGGGCTGCATCTTGGTAGGAGAAGAAGGACAACAAGAAATCGATTCTGGTCTTAGAGAGCAAGAGTCAAAGAGCTAAGCCGAAGAAAGAAAGGTTTCACACCTCTATGTACTCCATCTCAAGAAGCAGCATTAGACGATGGGCAAGGAAAAAGGGCAGTAATAAAAGAGAAGCCAAGTATCTGTGCCAAGTGAGTTTCAAAGAGTTGTATTTGTAAATTTAGAAACCCTATAAAAGTGTTGAGTTAATTATAAAGATAAGCTTTGTACTCATTTCACTGTATTATCTTGTGTATATCGCGTAATGGTCGAAAAGTAAAAGAGAACTCAATGTCAAGAATACTTTAATGAAAGTTTAAGTTGGAATATTATGTTGTTATGTGTTAAGAAAGCTCGACATTTAAGCCTTGCGTTTAAGTGAGGAAAAGAATAAAGTTGTTCTGCTTACTAGACATTCAGCATTTGTCACGCGGAGTGATAGCCTTGAGGGCCTAGGAGGCACGCCTCCATTTGATTGCGAGAAGAGACCACTGTTATCCAACAATCTTTCCATTCTTCAATCTCTTTGAAGCACTAAACTATCACCTCTACCTAACAAAATTGGCTCTTGATTGTCACTGTTGAGGATCTAATTGAATTACCCTTTCAAATACAAGTAAAAGAAATATTATTAAAAAATCTTATCGAAAAACCCAATGTCATTGAAACAAACTTGAAACTTTGTACATGGAAATCATAATGTTATGGTGCCACATGTTTTATGCCTATGAGCCATAAATTCATGGATGGCGTCGTTGTAGTGCTATAGAATGTCATCCACACATCTTTTAGGCCTATTTAATCTTTTTTTTTGTTTGTTTCTATTGGACAAACTTTGTCGTTTCTTAAGGATTTTTTTAATTTTTTTATGCTTCAATCAACTCATTCTAGTCTAAGCTAGATTCTTCCAAACTAAAAAAAATAAAGCACCGACACACACAAGTTTACAACAAAACCAACAATCTAAGCCTAAGAAAGCACTTTTTGAGTGCTTTTCAAAAGGTTAAAAGAATTTGATAACACTTGAAATATTCTATCTTTCTCTCATTAATTCATGTTCGTTTTTTACTCAATATGATTATATGATGATTTTATAAGTGTTCAGTGTCCTAGTGGTTGAGTAGTCAACTTGGAGCATATTGATGCTAATCGGAGTGAAATCAGACTTAAAACGAGCTAAGGATAAAAAGTGGATCTCAATTACAATTTTTCCACTAGAAGCATAGTGTTATGTCTGTTCTACGCTTGTTTAATGCTTTTCTTTGAGATGTGTATTTTGGATACACAAATCTAGACACCCTAGTGCTCCAACAGACAAAATGTGTTCGACCACATAAGCATTGTAGCGCCGTAAATCGACAAAAGTCCCAAGCATCACAACACTCTATCAAGGCACCACGTCACTCTCAATTTTTATAAATATTTCTCTTTCAAGTCTAAGGTTTTTTTATCACCCATTCCAGGGCTTCCACTCCCTGTTCCCCTTTCTTCTCTCTACCACTTTTCCTTAAGGTGTTCACGAAATTGATCGGGTATTTTCTAGCCTCATCTTCTTTAACTCTATAAATAGTAAGGTTAGGGTTTCTTAGTTTAGTGGGTTTTAGATGAATTCTTTGTAACTTTGAGAAAACTTCATTAAATGATATATACATTCTTGATATGGGTTTTAATTTGATATATATCTTTATGAATGGATCACATGATTTGATTCTTTATTGATGGCCACTGATTTGTTTAGAGATTTGAGTGCTTAGGATGTTAATTTATGATATGTGACATTTAATCATGAGTTAATTCTAAATGAAGCAATAGGTTAGTTAGACTTGCATTATGTAGTCGACAATGGTTTATAGTCTTCCTTTCAACCTAGAGATAAATCGTAGTGAGTGTTTGACTAGATGGTGGAAGTCAAACACTCATCCTAGCAACTTTCTAAAGTTTAATGTGATTAGGTAAATATATGTAGTATGTTTAACTAATTAGATAATTAGGACAATTGATCAAGGTTCCAACCAGTTAAGCTAAGCATAAGTGATAATTCCTCATAATATGTAACAAGGGGATAGACTGAAGACTATTTGCGTAACAAATGCCCTTGCAACCTTCTGCACCCTAATGAACCAAGTATTCCTCAAGTATCTAGATTAGTTTGTGGTGCTTTATCTTGAAGACATTGTGCTTTTCAGTTCAAGTCTATAAGAACACCAAGTTCACCTTCGATTAGTCTTTGACAAGCTCCAGTAGAATTAGTTATATCTAAAGAAAGAGAAATGTGCTTTTGTCTAAAAACATATCTATTTTCTTGACCAGTTATCGAATATGAAAAAAAATTGAATGGATGAGGATAAGTTACAAGCTCTCCATGAGTGGAAAGCCCTCACTTATGTGACTAAATTACACTCATTTTTAGGATTGGCTAATTATTATCGCTAATTCATTAAAAAGATTTCAAGAAAGGTTGCATCGTTGACAAAGTTGTTGAAGAGAGGTACAAGCTGGAAATGGCTAGTCAAATGTCAAACTGCTTTTGACGAATTAAAGACGACAATGAGGGGTCTTATCCTCGAATTGGTTGACATGTCTAACCCTTTCAAAGTTAAAACAACACATCATATTTTACTCTCGAGGGCGTCCTTACCCAAGAAGGTCACCATAGCTTACAAGAGTTGAAATCTCAATAGTGCTAAAAGGAGGTATATTGTGTCAGAGAAAGAAATGTCTATTGTCTAAGGGTCTGGAGGTAATATTTAATGGGATCACACTTTGTTGTGAAATTTTACAACAACGCTTTATGTCACTTCTTCAGCTAGTCAAAGTTGACCTCTAAGCAAATAAGGTGGAAGGAATTTTTGGCTGAATTCAACTTCAAGTTCAAACACAAGAAAGGAAACAACAATCAAGTTGTCAACGCTCTTAGTCATAAAGGCAAGCGTGCCACCCTGTGTTTACTAGCCCTCATTCATACAAGTAAAGTCAATGCATCGATACAAGATATCATTAAAGAGTTCATTCAAAAGAATTCCTCTACCCAAACTGTTATTACTCTAGTCAAAGCCAATAAAACAAGATAGTTTTGGATCGAAGAAGACTTGTTATTGATAAAAGAAAATCGATTGTATGTTCTGAGAGCAGGTGACCTGAGAAAAAAGTTACTACATGAGTGTCATGAAACCTTGTGGGTCGACCATCTTGGGTGGCAAAAGATCTATACATTACTAAAGAAATGCTACCTCTATCCTAATATACGAGACAATGTCATGAAGGATACGAAAATGTGTCTCATCTGTCAGTACGATAAAGTCAAGAAAGCAAAAGTTGTTGGACTTCTCGAACCCTTGCCTATTCTAACAAGATCGTGGGAGAGTGTCTCCATGGATTTCATTATATATCTTCCAAAGGTAGGCAATCTTGAGGTCATCTTGGTTGTCATTGGTCAGTTCTCGAAGTATGCCATTTTCATCCTCACTACCACAGTGTCTGTTAATTTAACAATCCCAAATGAGCATCATGTGCAACAAAGATGTTAGATTCATTGGTACCTTATGGACTAATAATGTGTAGAAATATTCGTTATTAAAGCCTCTTATATAGAATAGCAAGGCCAAAAAGTATAAGAAGAAGGTCAAAACGTATAGTTTATATTGTAAATACATAAGTATTCAAAAATATACTGTATATAAGCATTATACCTGTTTTATGTGGTTTTTAGTGTCTAAACGCAAGGATAAGAACAAAAGAAGTTAGCAAATTGCAAAATCTCTCGTGAAAAGAATAGGTGAGAAGACCAAATCACAAAGTGAGAAGCAGTTTGCTAGATGACAAGAATTGCAGTTGGAGATGTGTGACTCGTTACAAACAACTTTCGACAGACGATGCTGACATGCTCGAAAAATATAATTTTTTTGCCAAAAGTTGCCTATAAAAGAACTCCTTCTTCACCAAGGAAAGCATGCTTGAATGAGCCAAACACAAAAGTGATATTATGAAGGGGGCCTGAATAGGCCAAAACCTAGAGAGAATGGTAGAAAGGAATAGCCTTTCCGTCAGTTGTAAAGAGTTTCTTCTCTTCTCCAATCAGTTATGGAAGTGAGAACTTAGCTTCTAAGTAGAGAGGAACTCATATTCTATTTATCTCCTAACTTGTAATATTCTTCATCTTCTTTACCTTTCATTTTTGTATATCTTTGTAATATATGTTGTTCATACTGCACAATAGCCTAAAGCGTACATTCTTTAATATACTACATCATTATACCTTTTCAATCTATCATGTCTCGACTTTTCACTTGTCAATGTGTTATTAGAAGCTAAGTTTGTGATAGGTTCTTGATAAGAAGTTCAATGCTTATTATTCTTATTGCGTTAGTTGAGTTATGTTCATCGTTTGGCCAGCGTATAACGCCAACTACCTCAGAAAAAAAGTAGCAAGGATAAGGCTAACGCGTGCAAGGAATATAGCTTGAAGACAAACTTCACCTTGTGAGATAACTTCCATCATTTATATCCCGAAAGGCGAACAATTGTGGACATCAGGCATTGAGAGGTTGTTGTTCTTAATCGTGAAGTTCTACAAGTATTATAAATAAATTCTTCTAGATATACCTCGCCTAATCATGCTTAGTCACTTGTGCCCGAAAGACGAGCTAGTGTAACGTCTAAAGACTTCGAGAAAAGCCTGCCTTAATTATAAAATAGTTAAACAAGTTATGTCGTGTCAACGCTCTCACATGGCTTAATCGCCTAATAATGAGTAGATCTTCCTTCACCTTTTTCTCACATACAAGTTAGTCTGTATCTCCATTTCCCATCCATATATCCCCTTTTACAGATTCTCTAAGCATACATAAGTAGTTTTAATCATGGTTCTAATTCTTTTATACTTTATTTAGTTAATTCTTTTATACCGCTCGATTGCTAACTAGACTCTAGAACTAAGTTTGATATCAATTCCCTTTGGTCGACTAGAGATCACCCAGATAAACCTATTGTTTCGCTTATACTTAGATAAAAAGGACTTAGTAGTTATGCGATAAAAAGGTACATAGTGAGTAATTCGCATACAGTGATCATGACTAATGACTTATCGCATAGAATTAGTTGTACATTTAGATAACCCTGAGTCCGAATGGAAGTAAATACATTCAACCGACATCATGGACCGAGTTATTTACCTTCTTGGGGACGATCCTAAATATATCCTCAAGATACCATTCTCAAATTAATGGTGTGACCTAACGATTCAACTGTGTGCTTGAGGAGTATATGCGCCATTTCGTTGATGTAAGACAAAAGAATTAGGTTTAGTTACTAGATATGGCTCAATTATGTTTCAACGCTCAAACTAGTTCGTCAACAGGGAAGAGTCCCTTCAAAATTGTAAGTGAAAGACAACCCTTATTACCTCATATAAGTTGATCATCATTATACAAGAAAGAATCCACAAGCTTACAACTTCACGAAAGACTGGAAGCAGACTACAAACATCGCTCAAGCTTACTTAAAAAAAGCCTCGAAGCGCCTAAAAAGTGGACCGATAAGAAATGGCATCCTCTCGAGTTTCGAGTAGGAGATCAAGTCCTCATCAAGATGAAGGCAGAGCAAATCCGATTCAGAGGCCGCAAAGGTCAGTGTCTCATCAGAATATATGAAGAGTCTGTGGAGGTACTAAAAAAGATAGGAAATGTATCGTATAGGGTGGTGTTGCCTACATGGATGAAAAGCTATCCAGTAATTCATGTGAGGAACTTAACACCCTACCATCAAGACTCCAATGACAAGCAATGCAACAATAGTGCTCGACCATGTATCGACCAAAAGTAGAAGGAAGATAAAGATATTAAAGAGATCCTTGCAGATGGAGTAAGGAAAGGTAGAAGGTCCACTAGGAGTATATCCATGAATTCTTGGTTAAGTGGAAGAACCTCCCTGTGGAAGAAACAAGAAACGTATTGAAGACCTTGCAGCGTGAAAGTAGAAGATCAAAGAGTTTCAGCTTTGCTAGTCAATAGGAACATTAATTGTTTAAGTGGGGGAGAATGTCATGAGCATGCTTGTCCAAGGCGTTGTTTGTCTATGGTCGCATGCTCAAACATACTCACACGACCTTATGTTTATGCTTTTGTACTTAGTTTAGCTCGTTTCCTTTAATTCCTATGTGTCGCTTGCTTGTAAGTGACATTTCGCACTTTTCATATGCAAGTTTGTCATATTTGAAAATGTTAAAAATGTACTATTAAGGGAGCCCACTAGTCAATCCTCGGATCAAGCCTTGTTGAACTCTTTACAAACCAAACTTTCTTGCAATTGTCAGTCTTCAATGTTTTTTTTTTAATGATGTTTTCAACTCTTTTCTTTCTCTCACATTTTATAAAAACATTTTTCTCTAAAAATGTGAAAGATGACTACATCATACTGTGATTTTGCCTATGACTTTTGGATTTAGTACGAATGACTTGTTCACCGAGTTAGAACAAGTGTCCCACAATCGTCCGTCTTGTTTTCAAAAGGTTGTGATTGTGACGGTTGGCCGTATGCTCCCGTTTGATGTCATTGCCTTACTCCACCACCCACGTGCTGCTTATGCACATGTCATCACACGGCTGCCTGCAAGATTTTGCTTGCCATGTCAATGCTTAGGTTTTAAGGCTTTGACACCAACCCTATGTAAGCTAGGATACTTCTGTGAAAAGTACACAAAAAATACTCCATATTACTTTTCTACCATAAGTACTCATCTTGGTCCTTTATTTCCTTGAGTGTTAGAATGGCGGTGGCTTGACACCACATTGAAGCTCAATTTTCTTCATTACCAGCGCACTCTTATGATTTTATTCCAAAACACAAATTCACAGTTAATCTATTTTTTTTGGGTACATATCAACCCAACAAGAATTTCATATTAATGAAAAATACTGAATTTAAAGAGACTAGGGGAAGAAGATTCAACACATAAAGTGTAG
>JBBPDI010095944.1:0-27274 GCA_037974545.1 Cucumis variabilis | reverse complement strand
CTTTACATAGGATGCCCCCACTTTCATGTCTCTACATGAACGATTCAGGATCACCTCGTTTGTACTAACTACAAAGCAGGCCACATTCATAGTTTATCTGAACAAGGCGCCCAACCTTTATTCATATACTATAGACTATTTAGGCTATTTACTCGAACTTGATCTATGTTTATGTCTTCATATAAAGTTCAAGTTTACTCAAAAAATAGCCTTGAGACTTATTTTATTGGATTTAAGATTATAAAATTTAATCTCAATAACGACTTTATTTAACAGAATATGATTACAAACTACGAGTTTTAAGACAAAAAATTCCAACATGGGCGTGAGTTGCTATTACTGTTGAAAGATGCTTATTACTCGGCTTGGCCTTATTTAGAAGCTTCTTAATTAAAATAGTAATCCCTTTCCTCTTTCTTTCCCTACGTTCATGCATGTTGTTTGATTGTTGATGAACAATTTTGTAGCCCTCTGATGCTTTAATTCATGCATGCACGTTCGTTTATTAACTAATTTTGCTTTCTCAATTTTGATTACAAAACATGAAAGCAATTTGACAATGGAATAAAGGATACAATTTTCTCATCCCATATGCTCGAAAGCTTCTGTTTGTCCTGTATACACATAGACACTTTGTAAAAGGAAAAAACTTAATCAAATGTGAGAATTTAAGAAAATTTTAAAGATTCTATGGATTACATAAAATCTCTAGTATTCTTTGATTAGTAGGATTAAAAATTCTTGATTGTTATGGTAAGTGTCATTTATAGTTTTCATATTTTGCTGTAAACCTAAAATTCTGCTAGCCATTCGTGATTTTCGAGTTGTGTTATGGTGAGTGTGCAGTGATTGAGTTATGGAGTAGGTGCTCAAAGTTGTAGTCTCCTTTACAGTTATAATAGTTCATTGTCTTATTTTATATGCTTTTCTCTTTAATTTCATAATTTCTCTTCAATGTCAAGACTTTTCATGGTTATGGTTTTTTATGTCAGACAACATTCTCTTTCTTTTTATTTCTCAATCAATGATATTACATCGATCTCTTTCTCTTTTTTTTGTCCCAAGGTTGGATTGAATTCTACTCTTACACTATTGCCTTAAAGTACCTATTACTTTTTCTCTACAAACTAGTTAGTGTGACCATTTTCTTTAATAGTTAATGTAAAGAACATGGAGGTGATGACAATGATATTTTCTATTTAGTCAAATCATGCTTGAAATATAACTTTTATAGATTGCACACGACCTGGTTAGTTGATCTATAATTTCCATAGAATCCTTTCATATAATTTGTTTCTTTATAAAGGGTTGACTTTTACAACTAGGTTGGGGAATTTAAATGTGTTGTATTAATTGTAACACAATGAAGACACTTTTGTGGTGTGGAGGCTCTACTTGACCAGGGGATCTTCAAAAAGACAAGTATAGATAATCTCTACACATGTAATCAGTTTCTATTAAATTTGAGTCTTCCTATTAATAAAGATGATTAAATAGTAGTTTTTTTGTGTTTAATATTATGTTTTAAGTTATTTTCTTTTACCTTTAGATAACTAAGCAAAGCTCAATCTTGTTTATTACCACTGTATCACTTAAAGTTGGATAAAAATGTTAAGAATCAATTTTCATTATTGACTCCATATTTCAAGTTCCATGTTTAAAGTCGGCAATTCAATTGAGGTTTATTTCATGGTGGTTTTAGAATCTTTGGTATGGAGCTTGTATTAAGAGGTTTTTCGATTACTGAATCATGTAAAACTTATGTTTTTTATTGTTTAACTAGACGATAGGTTAGCAAACGCCCTTTTGAGTTTGATAGTTTTGGAGTTTTTTTTTAATTTGATTTGGTGCTTTATTTTAACTTTACTCTCATTTTAAAGTTATCTTCTACTATTTTTCTTACATTGAAAATTTTGTTTATGTAATAATACTAGCTATTTGTTTCATTATTATTTCAATGAGGAACAACCTATCAAAAAGTGGTGTTAACTTGGTTATTGTTGCTCATGTAGGTTGAACCATTTCATTATTTGAAAGTTGTTGCTTTAAAATCTTGCAATCCGGACGGCGGACACTATAGTTCCCATAATTCGTTAATCAACAAAAGTTGGTTTATTTTCTCTTGATTCATTTTTTGGAATACTAAAATATAAGTGTTTAACAAATTTCTTAACTAAAAATGAAGCATCCCATTCAACTCAGTAGTGGGTGTTAGTTTTCAGGTATGTATAGGTACTTTAGCCATTGCTTTAGCCTGTTACTTGTGCTTTTGCCTTATACTTTAGTCCCAAAAGTGGGAGAACTGAATAGAAGACCATTAGCAACTTGATTTTACGTCTAAATTCAATAGCTTTTGGTTTCCACTCCAGTTTGCAGTATATTTTACCACTTTTCTGACTTTTCCAATGTCTTATAAATTGATCTTAGGAATTTTGAAGTACTTGAAACTTCAATGAAGGAGCATCTATATATATATCATATATGTATATTCTTATATTAGTTAGTGTTATAAATATGTTTCTGCTGTGCCATCACTGGATTTCTTTATTAAAATAAAATGTTATAAATATGTATATTTGTTGTTTAGGATCCCACCAACAAGAAAGTGGTCATTTGGGATGAGAAGTTAAAGAGTATATTGTTAGGCAAGCCCAAGGTTGAACTAGCCAAACTTCCTGCACTGATTAAATTACATTTCCCCAAAAATCCCAAGTGAGCTATGCTTGTAGTTTAGCCTCTAGCAGCTCCAAAATGAGGTCTTCAAATCTCCAGTGGTTAGGATATTTAGCCTTCATTTTGTATAATTGTCCTACTAGGTTTTTTTACTTTGTATTATAAAAGCTGCAATGGTCATTGTAATTTTGGTTTTGATTCATCGTGGTTTTAATTTTGACTCATTTTAGTTTGTCCCAATTTTAAAATGTTCATTTGGTTATTAGACTTTCAATTTTGATTCATTTTGGTCCCTGAGCTTTCTAAAAGTGTCCATTTGTATCCATTAGAAAGGAAATAAAAATGAAAAGGAAGGGACCAAAATGTTCGCTTTTTTAAAGTACAAGGATCAAGATTATTTAAACTAAAAAGAACGAGGACCAAAATAAACACTTTTAAATTTGTGGCTAGGTTCTATATATTTTTGGATATTCACTTTCTATTTCAATAATGAAAAGAATATCATTCTTATAAAATAAATGTTTCTTCCACAGGTTGTCGAGTAAAAAATTAGGAGTTATGATGTGGAAGTATTTTCTTTAAGGCATGGAATAAAAGAGGTAAAGGAGAGGTTTGAAACCGCAAATGCAAGGACTCAATTGTTTGAGAAAGAAGAGAGGATTTTGCAACAAGAAAAGGTTCGTATTGTAGCTTAGACATGTATATATTTTGTTAATATGGTACACCTTTGGGCTGCATATATAATTTGTTTATACTTAGACATAGATATATGGAAAGTTTGGGATGTTCTTAGAAGTCTGGGCTATTGTAATTAAGTATGTAATGACCAACTATATGTATGATTCATTGATATATGCAATTTGTTAAAGTTATTAGTTTTTTGATAGAAAGTTTGGGTTGATTCAATTATTTAATTAATATACGTAGTTTATAAACTTTGTGTAATCTCAAAGGCTCTACTTATATATGTGTGAATGGACTTCAAAACAGGTGCAATGTAATTATATGAATATTTCAAATTGTATAAATTTTAATTTGAAAAAAAATCTTGACATGCAAAACATGTCAAGAATAAAAAAATTCTCGACGTTTATAAACTGTCAAGTATAATTTTATTTGACGCGTAAAAATTGTCAAACAAAAATCTCCTTTATTCTTGACACATCAAAAGTGTTCAAGTAATCTCATATACTTGACGTTTTTTACCAGTCAAGTATAATTGTACTTGACGTTTAAAAACTGTCAAGTTAACTTCTCTTATTCTTGACACTGGATTATTTGACGATTTGAAAAGCGTCAAGTAAACAAATACTTCACAGGTAAAAAAAGTAAAGTATTGTCAGTTTTGTAGTAGTGTTACGAGGTAAGAGATTCTACTATTAGACCTTCGACAGTAGCTTGAAGAGCATGCATGTATGTTTTCCTTATTATGCATTAATGTAGCTAGAATGCATAATGTGAAAGTTAGGGATGACTGACATAAGTGGCTACATAGATGACTGTTATGTATGACTGAGATATGTTATGATCAAGGTATGCTATGAATGAGATATGCTATGACTTAGATATGTTACGATTGAAATATGTTATGCTTGAGATACGATATTTATGATATGCTACATGTTATAGACTATGGTGTTATGTTAATTTTTTCTGTTAGGGTTGTACCCATATGGTTCTCCCTCAGAATCACCACCTATTTATGCTTATGTGGCTTATGCATATGTGGCTAACTTTTATGAGTGATTCGACAGGATCACTTTTAGCCCGATTCTCTTAGGTGTTCATTTGAGTTGCTAAAGACTAGTTTCTCTTAAGTATTTCTTCAGGTCATCGAAGACCAGTTTCTCTTAGTTGTTCCTTCAAATCATCGAAGACCAAATGTGTTCCTTCGGAATCACTAGATAGCGTGCGTTTCGGAGCATGATAGTTATGTGGTACTTCCTTATAGGACCTTAACAAAAATTTAATAAACACCTAGAGAGACTAGTAGTGGGTCCCTTACTGAGTATACGTTTATACTCACTCTTTCTATGTTTAATTTTTCAGTCAAAGGTAGAGTTAGAGGAAAGCTGACAAATGACAAGAAAT
This sequence comes from Cucumis variabilis, assembly GCA_037974545.1. Classification (NCBI taxonomy): domain Eukaryota; kingdom Viridiplantae; phylum Streptophyta; class Magnoliopsida; order Cucurbitales; family Cucurbitaceae; genus Cucumis; species Cucumis variabilis. The sequence goes on along the minus strand of JBBPDI010095944.1, from coordinate 22,510 downwards.
GACTGTGGTTCACCGTAGGGGAAAGTTTATGATTGCTTATGCCTTTAAGTTTTCAGTATTTTGATTTACAGTAAATTTCAGAACTCATGAATACTCTTATGATATTTTTTTATTATTTTAAATAGGGCCCGAACTAGTATTTAATCTTTACTTTTATTTCTGCAAAATCTATTTATGATTTATAGATAACTATTTGGGGCTTTTATTGAAAGATTTAATACCTTCTTTTATTCATTTACTTGTTTTAGAAAATATTTATTTAATTTAATAGTAATGATCTAACTTAGTATAAATGGTTGGGTCGTTACAATCTAGGAACCCAAAGCATTCTTGGACACAAATAGAGGAGGAAAGCCTTAGTAGACTACCTCGTGGACTTGGTGAATGTGAGGAGGTAGAGGTTGGACAACGAAGCCTTTCGTTTGGGTTATTTAGCAAAATTGGTCAGGATGTTAGGAGAAAGAATGCCCAGCTACGGTTTATTGACCATTGTCATTGAAAGCTGACTTAAATTATTGAAAAAGACATTTCAAGCAATTATCGAGATGAGAGGCCTAGCAGGTAGTGGCTTCAGCTAAAACGATGACGTCAAGTTGCATCATCGCTTAGAGAGATGTGTTTGACAATTAGGTCTAGGTAAGATTCTGAACTTAATTATATGATTAACGATGTATATTGGAATACTAAACGTTTTATTTTTTCCTTGTGAATTTGTAAGACCAGCAAAAAGACTCCTAAACAAGCCCTTCCCGCATTACAACGAGTTGTCATACGTGTTTAGGAAAGATCGCATAATGGAGGACCATGTAGGGACGTTATAGACATCAGGTCCAATGTGCCAAGACCCAGCAATGGTGCCCCTGCGGAGGATTGCTTGGAGACAGAGTTCCCAGCTATGTGCAGCTCTAGGATGAACATGTCATTGAACGACATGATGGCCGATTGATCTGGTCAGACCAGCGAAGCTAGGCCAGGCTCGAGCAGCCAAAAAAGGAAGTGCGACATGCAGCAGTTTGAGACTTACGATCTAATTCAGGATTGTTTGGACGCTGCGATAGATTAGCTTAGGACCATTGTGGAATGACTTGATAAAGCAATCAATCGAGAAAACTCGATGGTGTAAGAAGTCATTATGCACATGGAGTATTATGGAGGAGATCAGTAAATGCATTATGATAGTGATGGAGAAGGTGTTGCTAATGAGAAGCTTCATCAGAAGGCCTGATCCGATGAAGGTTGGTTACTGCAGGGTCCTCCATAGTACTCTATATGGTGCTCCTAGTACTGGTTACTGCAGGCCTGATCCGATCAACCGAGAAAACCCATTTTCTACATTTACCAAACGTTAACTATTTTCTTCAGTTTCTTTCTTGAGATTGCATGACGTAAATAATTCATTTATGAACATGTCCCCTAACGCATAGTACTATACGATTGAAAATGATATTGTTACCGAAATATGGTAATGACACGTGATTTACGATAGCAATTTCATGTTTCAGAAAAAGAAAAAAAATCTACCCAAGCCATGGTTAACAAACAAAAGTTCTATTTGTAGAAAAGAAAAAAAGATAGAATTCGAACAATTCAATTCGTTTAAGAAAAAAAAAACTAACGCAATTTTTTTTTGGTCATAACCCTTCTCCCAAACAAGGATTATAAATAATCCCCCTAATCATCTCACTTATTTCTTTTGCCAAACAAGGATTATAAATAATCCTTTTCTTTTCATAATCCTCCTTTTCCTTCCCCCAAACACCCCCTAAGTGTTTAGATTTTAAACTCATTTTACAAAAAAAGTTTTTTTCTTAAAAAGTATTATTAAAAAAATATTTTTTTTATAGGCAATCTAATCGAACCCTAAGTTTATTTTTGGAATTGGTTTTGGTTGCAAGTCTTTGGAAGGTCCATATGGAAAAGCTTGAGGATTTAAGTGGTGAATTTTTCCATGAAGGTTGAGATGATTTTTCAATCTTCATTTGGGTAAGTTTGGTAAGCTAAGGTAATTAAATTAGTAATTTATTGGCAAAAATTGTTAATTTAATTTTAGTTATGCATAGGTGGATTATTGCTGATAATGGTGATACAACTATATGCATAGCCTGTGTGATAGGTTTGTGATGGTGAATAATATGTATAGCTTAAGGCTACTGTTAGTTTGTTAAGGGTAGCCATTGGATTAGGCCTCATCCCAAGAGCACTTCCACCCGACCATGTGGGATGTGACCTAGACACTTAACGCATATCTTCTCACGAGATAACATGCTGAACGCCTAAGTAAGCACATTACAACAACATGAATCATAACATAGCTTGAAACTTACACTTTCCTTAATACTTGGCTCAGACTTACAACCTTAAGTTAACAAGCAACAATAAACACAATGCAAGATAACAAACAACACTCTTTATTAACTTAACAACTTGCATTCCAAATACAATAAAATACATGTTTTCTTAGATACAAAACTATAAAATAAGGCTTCCAACGCCTTGCGCAGTTTCACCCTTAAAAAAATCCTTGCTAATACCTCAATGCGTAGTAGCTCGCCTTACTTTTATCAACTTGGCTCCAATGCCTTGATAACCTGGGAAAGGCAAACTTAAACCATTAGTCAAATACTTAGTGAGTGATAATTTGAAAAATATTTTGGGGAATACAATTCAATCATTAAATTCATTTTTGTAAAACAGGGTTTCAACGTCTCATTCATAATCATAAATCACACATTAGCCTCTACTTATTTCTTTCGCCAAGAACATGAACCATTCCCACACATAGACTATTGGGATTCAATTTACACCAGGATCCCTTGAAGAATTTTTCGGTTCATTTTTTGTTGCTTAGGCTGCTAACTCAATATGCTCATTTCAACGTATTGACCAGCTTCTTAACATCATGTGGTCCTTACACCCCATGGTTGCCTTTACTCATTATGTGTACATAATAACTAGCTCATTGATAGGAACAAAGCTAATGGTTTACTTGCATGCATACAAACAATTATCGAACATGAAACATTAGTTTTAGAAACCCCCTTTTCAATAATTAAGTATAAACATCAACATCATTACAATACACGTTAAACATTTCATAACAACACAAAGACTCAGAAAGTTTGCTTTTAAAACATTATTCTTTCTTTTAAAAATCACTCAAAAACATACTTAGCCTTAGTTTCCTTCCTTTTTGAATGCCTAACTTCAAATCCCTTCTTCTTGCCTAGTGCTTCCTCAGTAACTCCACACTTAGTACTTTCTAATAAATCTTCTAATAACAACACTTTCTTTAGATCCTTCAATCCTATTTAGACTCTTTTTTAGCTGGATTAGTTATCTTTAAGCTTTTCTTAGCTCAATAACTTCTACTTAGAACTTTACATGCAATCAACTGTCCAATCAGAATTAGACATTTCCTCAAAATACTTAACCTTCCTCGCTTAACATCATCTCGCGTTACAACACCAATTAATGCGTAACTCTTCTCGCGTTATAGAGCTTGAACACGTACCTTTCTTATCGTGTCGCCTAGCTTTAACGCTAACTTCAAAAAGCCTATTTTCCAAAAATCTTTTACTCAAGCTTCTTATTTCAAAATGACCTTTTTATTCCAGATTTAGGTCTTACATTAATTATTTGCATAAGCTTTCTATGAGAATTTCCTATATGCATGGTGTGAAACATGATGATTGTTTACATGTTTATTATGAATTACTGATATGATATGTTGTGAATTAGATTGTGATGATTTACTGCAAGTACATTACTGATGAATTATTTTCTTAGCTTATGGACTATTGTGATAACTATTTTGGAAGCTATTTGCATAGCCTATGGATTACTGTAATAATTGTGATGGATAACTATTAGCTTAGTTATGAGTTACTGATAACTTATGAAGGGTAGCCATTGGCTATTAGGGTTGTACCCTTATGAGTGTTCATCTAGATCATCGCCTTTCACAGATTTATGACTGTATGAGTTCGATGGGACCACTAGTCTGCCATGATATGTTTTATGAATGGTCCGACGGGATCACTTATAACCTGATTCTTTTAGGTATTCTTTTGGGTTCACTGACAGACCAGATGTGTTCCTATGAGATCATTAGATTGTGTGTGTTCAAGAGATGATAGTTTTGGGGTACTTTCTGACAGAATTCTAATTGGAAGTTAACAGATACCTAGTGGAACTATTAGTAAGTCCCTTACTGAGTATATGTTTATACTCACTCCTTTTATGTTAAATTTTTTAGACAGAGGAAGAGGTAGAGGAAAACTGACAAATGACAAGAAGTGATTGTGACTTTCCATAAGGGAAACCTTATGTTGCTTTCGCCTTTCATGTTTTTAGTATTTGACCTTTAAAACTTTATTTAAATTTATCGAACTTATGAATTACTTTTATGTTATTTTTCTTTAAAAGTAAGATAGGGCTCGAACTAGGATTTTATCTTCTACTTTTATTTCTATTTTTCCAAATTATGAGTTATAAGCGAGTTTTTGAAATTCTTTATTTAAGAACTTGGTTTCCACTTTTTCATTTAAATGAAAAATTGTTATTTATTTTAGTAGGAATGACTTTAGTTTAGTATAAGGAGTTGGATCGTTACAATTATGACTATGTGCGTTCAATGATGAAAATAAGTGAGACGATCAAGAATTTCCTCTAGCTATTTTGAAAGTAATTAATTGAGAGAATAGCTAAAGAAACAGAAAGAACAAATAACACATAAGACTTTGTTAACTCAGTTCGACGAATACCACCTACGTCTAGGGAGCTTCGTAGCTTAGATAAGAAATATTATTAAGATTCAAATGATCAAACAACAACACTAAATTATATAAAAAAAAACTTAATCAAAGACATGCTCCCCTAGAATTTGTGTTTGAATCTTCTAGAAGAAAAACTTAGACTCCCTTTAATTCCTTTACTACAATTCAATTATTTCCGTCTTCGTTCATATTTCTTATCAACAGGTGCAACGTAAAAACCAATTGCTAAACTTGAGTAATCCATCTTCATAAAGAAGGCAATTCGACTACCTTCACAAATAATAATTCTTCAAGAGAGAACTTCTCCGAAATTAATTTTTTGTCAATACGCACATCGAACTAAGCCAATAGCCTAGTTATTTAAAGATCACGATAATCTCCTGTAACTTCTTTATGCAAAGATATATAGATAAAAGATTCCTATTATGAAGAAAATCTTTTATCTTTAAATAATATCTCTATCTTTAAATAGTATCCTTTAGTTAAATAAGTACGCTAATAATAATAAAAAGAAACTTATTATTTCTTTTTGACAAAAATACCTAACAAACTCCCCATTTTTGTCAAAAAGAGAATAATACTTTTTTTTTTTGAATAGAAAGTACAGTAATGCACACACAATCCTTGCTTGTGAGAAGCTTCATGAGTTGAAAGATATTGAAAATTTTGGTACAACAATCATATTAACATGCATCGGGAGATAAGCTTTTTATGATTATGCAGAACTGATGACACAATTTTGCACATGATGAATTTGATTGTATTAGTGTAACACCCCAAGCTTTCCATTGGTGACATTACTCTTTAACACTCTTTTTTTTTTTTAAGAGGAGTAAATACTAAAACTTAGTCAAACATTTTTTTTCTTTAGAAATTAGCTAAAGAAATAATAAAATATCTATAAAGGGAAAAACAAATAAAAGAAAGTTCAATTGTCATATGACAAGTCAAAATACTAGTTTGGGCCCAAAAAGATAGGAACACATAAAAATTTAAACCTGAGTTTGAAACAACTTCTGAAAACATAACTACTGAATTTTAAATGTGGAAAAGAACTGGAACTGTTCTCTATGGTGAACCACAATCACTTCTGATCATTTGCCAGCTTACCCTTGCCCTTACATGGAGAAATAAAACATTAAGAGAATGAGTATAATTTATACTGAGTAAGAGGCCCAGTCTTTGTCTCATTATATGTCTGTTAGCCTCTCGTTAGAGTCCTGTAATACAGTACCACATTCTGTTGTGCTCCCGAATGCACACTATCCAGTGGTCTCATTGAGACACATCTGAGCTCTCAATGATTCCAAATGAACCACCCTAAAGGAGAGTCGGACTGTAAGTGATTCCATCGAATCATATCTCAAACTAGCCACACAGGCATACTGGAGTGGTGACCCTAAGGGGCTCCCATATGGTACGACTCTAACAGGCAGGCACAACAGAACACTATAGCCTATGCATGCTCAACATAACATCACATTTTAACTCAGTCAGACATAACTCAAAAATAACATATTCAATCATACCCTGTAACAGTGATATTTCATCTCAATCACAAAATGACTAACTCATGTCGTGACAATCTGAATTTCACCACTAAACAATATAGATTGTACAAACAACTTCAAAATGGTTAGCATAGGAAAATCTCTTACCTGGAGTTTTGCTAAAATATGACAATTCACTGGTCGGTCAGGTTCTCCCAATACTCAATCCTAACCATAAACAAAATTAAAATCATTAATTTCATTAACTATCACCCTACTATATAATCAGCAACCAAACTTCTACTAACTTACCCCAAGATTAAGGTTAAACTCCACACCACCTTAATTAGAAAAATTCACAGCTTTCGTTCCTCAATTAAGCTTGAACCTTCAATCAACATACATCAACTTAGATTTATAACTTAGTGTATTTGGAACAAACAGTGATTAATGGGGTGCCAAAGCCAATCGATATCACCCAAACAACAACTTACTAACCGTGGCTCACAACAGGGATCGACTTAGGCGCATGGCTTGAGGAGAAGAGACTAGCTCGGACGCGCGTGGCTCACCTAGGAAGAAACGACTCAGACGCGTGGCTTATGGAGAGGACTCGGCTCGGCCGCGACCCTTCTCAGCTCATAGGGCACAACTACCCTTCTCGGCTCACGTGGCATGACTACCCTTCTTGGTTCACGCAGCACGACTTGCTCAATGGAGATGAGAACTGCCGAAAACGTTGTCAGCGTGGAAAGGCAGTGGCTCGCGAACGACTGAAGCACGTTGTGGACGGGGATGCTCAATGAACGTCTTGGCGAGGCAGACCGACTTCGATGGAGGGTGGTTGCGCACGACCAGAGAGCAACGGCCTGAATCATGGTGAAGATCGGCGATCGCAAACAGCCGACAATTGTGGTGCGTGACCGAGGACGCCGCAGAACAGAGAGATGCATAACTTAAAAGTTCCAACAGAAATGCCGAACAGAGAACGACATGGAGGACAAGCTTCGTTGGACCGATCGTAGTCATGAAGTTTGCGGCCGACGGAGGTGCACAGCAACGAAGCGGCTAGGGTTGAAGGGAGGAAGATGAATAGTGTTGTTTGGCATGCAACACGAGGGGCTTTAAATAAATACAATAATAATAATAACAATACCATTATTATTATTATTTCCCTTCCCCAAAATACTAATCTTATTCCTTCTCTTTCCTTTTCCTTTTCCTATTTCAATTAATGTCTTCTCTCTCTTCATTAACCACCCATTCCATCATCTTAAATTTTTCTTTCTCTTTCTTCCCAATAAAACATAATATATTTCTCTTAACAATTAATATTATATCATGATAATTATCCTCATATTTTCATGCTTTATGTGACACATAACAATGCTTACCCATAACACTTCTAACTCTACACATTTAAATCCACCAACACCAAACCAAGTTTTGAAAATTTAATAATGAAATTCCAAATTTCAAAATTCATCACCTAACCTTCAAAAATCAAACAATTTCACACATAACACCCAAAATCCAAAATAACATAAATTAAATTTAACTAGATAGTTTGGGGTGTTACATCAAGCCCACCTAAAGCCCATGAAATTTCTCTATAAATAGAGACATTGTCATTCATTTGAGGGATCTGAAGTTGAAAGAAGAATTGAAGCTTAAAGTACTGAAGCTCTGAAGAATTGAAGATTCAAAATTCTACATGCTCTCAAGACCTGCAAGTTCGTATCAACCTCGAGATCAACATCTTCTGAAAGATTGAAGACTTGGAAGATTAAACATTCCTTGGATTCCAAAAGATCGAAGTTCAAATCGACTTGCAACTACAACATCCTCAAGACCGAAGACCAAGAAGTTTGAAGTTTTTTAACTTGTATTCGAGAAAAAGCATCAAGAGAGTAAATACTAGAGATTGTATATGTTATATTCATCTATATACAAAGTTTAATTTCACGAAATACATTTCTTCAAAATCTCATGTGAACACCGTACTATCAACGAAAATGTTGAAGTAGTAGAAATAGAATGTGAGTTTGTTACAACTTTGAAATTTTCTTACGTAAAATATTATTCTCAACTCCTTTTATACTATCAACAAAACTTAAAACGCAACGGTGGTCAACCTAAACGCCAAGTATAATAAATACCTATCAAAACGTTTATTAATAACAGGCGTTTGATACATAATTACAACACTTTGACCAAACAACTAATGGTTTATTTCCAAAACGTCTGGAGTCATCTCATCGCAAATCCTTCAACCTTCTTCTCTACTTGGCCTAAACGCCTGATTCTGGAAGATGAATTTTTGAAAAAATATCTAAAAGACTTAGGTTGTATGAAATCCTTTTCGCAATACCTTTTCATAAACATTATTTCGCATAAATATCATCAAATAATCTCATCTCCCATAAACCTTTCTTTATGCTTAACATATTCATAACATAACAATTTCACATAAACACACATTAGTTAACATTCATTCCTTTCATCAAGCATCCTGAATTATTCTCTACGTTTAGTCTCATTAACTCACATTTGACTATTGTATCAACAACATCCGAGAACATATAGATCCGTCCTTGTTGCTTAGGCCGCTAAGCTTTATACGCTCCTTTCAACGCATAAGTCAATTTCTTATCATCATGTGGTCAGTACACCCCCATGGCGGCCTTGACTCTTTATGTGCACATAAAAGTTAGCATCATCTCAAAGAATCAACTAATGGTTTGAAAACCATTTCATAGCATAGAAATCGTAATCGTCAAATCAAGGTTTAACACTTTTATTTGAAACACTTTCCAACTTCTTTTTGAAACACTTTCTCATTTGAAATCATCTTTCAAAATAGTAAAGCAGAACCATAAAACATTTAAGAAGAAAATCACTCACCACACTTTAACAAAAATTCTCCTCTTCCTTCTCTTCTAGTGGAGATGGAAGAGACATTTTCTTAATCTTACACGTTAACCTCTGTCAAATCAGATTTAACATTTTCTTAGCCAGATATTACTTCTCGCCTAACCCCATACCGTAAATAACTTTAACGACAACACTTTTCAACAATAACCTTATCGCATAGTTATATTTTTACTAGAAACCTTCCTCACGAACTAACCAACTTTTACTCACTTAGGACACTTAATAGCGAATTTAAACTTTAAGGCTTCCTCGCAGGCTTCTTCATCGCGACACTTGGTTCTTATCGCGAAGATTACCTAAACCCCCTAGTTGTTTTAAAACTTACGAACTTTCTTCTGGGAGCGTTTAAGACTTATAGATTCTACTGCAAACCCTTTTTTTTCTCAAAATTACCTCACGAATTAACTTCTTAATCGCAAAACTTATTCTAACAATAAAAGATTTTATTGTTTAATCCTTTTCGCGCATATATGCAATTTCTACAGTAATTTTTGCCGAAGTTTCACTTCCTATACTAGAATTAAAACAGGTCGCACAGTTGGCCTAAACTTGACGTCAATCAATGGTAACGATAAATAACCGCTTGATGAATCCATTGCTCAACAAAAAGCAAAGAAGAAGAAAAGGTTTAGTTATTTAAATTTGTGAGTTGATTTTAATTTGTTACTAAAAAATTAGGAAAGAAGGGTTATTTTTTCTCATTAAAAACGGACGATCAACGTTTTTCATATTTAGCCAAATTTACACTTACATGAAATCTAAATAAATAAATAAAAGTAAAAAAGAGACGAGCTTTTTTTTTTCTTCTTAGAATTCCTCATTCTTTCAATTTTATGATGGATATATTATTTTTGTAATACAATATTAAACTTTTATTGACATATTGATATTTTCATTATTATTTTCATATTTCCATATGTTCGATATTGACATGAAGTGTGAATCGACATTTTTATTATATCACATAAAGAAAATCACTAAACATACAAAATAAAGAACAAAATGTTAATTTCTAATATATAATTATGATATAATTAACGATAGACATGCTAATTAACTCATTTAAGAATCATAATAAAATGATTATTTACTAATTTAAATTTACTTTTAAATGTGAATTTTCTAAGAAATGTCCAATATGGATTGACAGTTGATCTTATTTTCATTGAAATTTCTATAAAATTATTATGATGTAATATTTCTGTGGAAATCAACATTTTAAATCAAGTTATTCTAGATAGGTCTTTCCATTAAAGAGTTTACCATAGATGTGACTTGATCCAAAACTACTTCAAATCTCTTCTAAAGATGATACAAACAAACCTAAACATAATGAAATTTCAAAGTTTAGGTTCAAAATCTATAAAGGATAATGGATGAAAACGAGCTAATGCCTTTTAAACTTAAACCAAATATAACTAAAAGGCCTTATTACGTGGTGGACTGTATGTCAAGAAATTTATTTGAAGTTAGAGAATCTAAGGTCAAAATATAGAATAAAGTAATGATAATAATAATACACTGAATAGTCCAAAACCCTAGTCAAATAAACTAATGAAAACCAAGAAAACACGACAAAATTGTTAGACATATTTTAAATTAAGAATATGGATAGTTAAAGTATAGATGGATTAGTAATATCTTATTACTTTGGTTATTTTATTAGATTGAGCCCTATTACATGTTCTATTTAATTAAGGTTCTAAATGTATAATTAAGTATTGACTATATATGTGTGGGTCTGTTCGCTCCTAAATTTATTAAAGTTTAATTAATGAGAACTATAATCGAACGAATGTATAAATAGATATACCGCTAATGAAATCGATTATGGGTGTACATAAGTCGGATTGTACCGAGCTGGAGGTAAATTATGGATCAACTTGAATTTCTTGGGTTGGCAAAAAAAATTGTAATATGGGTCAATCCAACACAACTCAATCCATAATTTACATGATTGTTTTTTTTCTCTTTCATAATTTACACTATTTTTTCTTTCTTTCTTTTTCCCATAAAAGTTGTTTACGCTCAAATAAATAAAATCTAAGTTTATGTAAAATTCAAGTCAACATTCATATTCATTCAAAGCAATCAAAAGCACTCTATTCATTCAATATTATAATAATAATAATAATAATAGTACTGCTACTATTATTTATTAATTAGTAGTAGTAGTTTGGTAATACAGGTGGGTTAGTTACCAAGTTTTTTTAACACTCCTATTTGAGATTTTTAGGACTATGATCTCGAGTATATCAAAACAATTTTTTTTATAGTTATCATCAATCTTTCCATAAAAATAAATATTTTATTTATTCATAGCAATCAGACATGAATTATGGTAAAGTAAATCAACTTAAAATCGATAACAAAGTGATTATATTAACAAATTATAGCAGTCCATTACCAAAGATTAGATTATTATACGACTGTTTCTTGATGAGATAGAGCCGGTGAGACCTCAAGCCGCGGAGGTGGTGGCGGTAAACGGTGGTTGGTCGTCGGAACAATGTGAAGGAGAAGAAGGTATTCGGAAGAGATAGCGTGGGTTTGATGATGGGAAAGTTTTTCTTTCTTCTTGTTTATGAATTTAATTAATGACCCGAAGCTTAAACTTATTTATAGGTTTCCAAGTGCTTGTGTAAAAGTGGTGCAACTGCGAAATTTCATTTTTTATTTTCCCGGTAAAATCAAAACGGCCCAAAATTATTTTTAATTTTCACAAATTCCAACCCTTTATTATTGTAATTATTATTATTATTTGACACATGGCCCTTTCCTCCTTCATTCCCATTTCTAACATTTTCTTTTTCCTTCTTTACATCCGTTTGTAATCCAAATTTAAGCTATAGCATAAGATTGTTATTTCTTTCTGCCATATTTGTGAACAATTTCATACCCATCTTATCTTCTTCATACCGCAAAACTTCCCGCAGTAACATTTTGTCCCACAATTTTGTACCCAATCTATTCATTTCACAACAGTTTCATCAATAAATCTTATTATAAGTTTTATTTTTATGATTACACGATAAAATCATAATATCAAGCAATAAATGTTTGAACTACATTATTTTCACAAATTAAATTTAATTAGAGAATCACATATCTTAATTCATGAATAGTCTTTGAAAGGATTATGTTTCTCTCACCGATCTCCCTTAACTTAATTAATTTTATTTGATGGGAAGAAAGAATACTTGAATGAGGTGACCAATTTCTAAGGTTCGATTTATAGACACAACTCATCATGGTGTTTAAATAAGACATTATCTTTTTACCTAATAGATCTAATAAAATAATAGGCCTGAAAAAGATAAAATAACATATAATAATGCATATGGGACACGTTAATAATATTATTATATTTAAAATAAATATAACATTTTTCCACTTGGCCTATTGACATTATTTATCATATACGTTCATAGACATGATGCGCACAATTAAACTTCATAACATATCATGTCAAGTCAAAGAAACTACTAAAGGATCATGACGGTCATACATCATTGCATTAAGATACTCCCTTCCATGTATCACTAAAATATTTATTCTATTAATATAATCTATAATACAGATAATCAATAACGTTCCAACAATAAATGTCTTTATCAAAGACGATGTTCCGTTTAATATAGTTCATCTATGTATATACTAATGATAAGAATAGAACCATGAGATAAAATCAGAAACAATAATTATTAAATGAGCTTAAAGTGTCAAATAACATAACCTTGATTTTGATAATGATATCTACTAATGCTCATACGATCATTGAATGTCTTCGGTGGCAATCCTTTAGTTACACTACTGCAAATTTGGTTTTTCCTTGACGCACGCAAATTTTGATTTCTTGATGGTCATGATAAAAGACCATAAAAAAAATACTTTGTTGAAGAAATACGAAAAAAAAACTTTAAAAGAATGTGGATTCTTGATTTTCTTGATGAAAAAGTTCCCTTAGTTTTGCTAATGATCGATAAACGTTAAGAATTAATATATTTGTTGACTGGCAATGTCCATCAAACTAGTTAGGTTTTCTTGATGGACGAGGTCCATCAAGGAATAAACTTTTTTTTTTATTTTCAATGGCCATCATCGAAAAAATTAATATATTTGTTTTGGATTTCTTGATGGGTTCAGGATTTCTTGATGGTCAAAGACAAAAAAAAATCATAGACAAGGTCCATTAAGAAAAATGATATGTCTATCAAGAAAAAAAATTATAATTTTGGGTTTAGGATAAGATCATGGACAAGGCCCATGAAGAAAAAACTATTTTTCATGAAGCACGAAATTTGGACCCTCGTTAACGAGCTCAAAAAACACAATATTCATGAATAATCTTCTAAAAATTTTTACTATTTTTTTTTTAATTATTACTTTCTATTAATCAATAACACAATATTTGTAACCCAAAAATTATGATAATTTTTAATTTAATTATCTTAGTTTAATGTTAATTATATGTTGGAATTATTTGGGTGTTATTCTAAGTAATTGTTGGGAATTATTTGTTTTGTGGAAATTAGGATTAATTAAATACTTATTAAAAGAATATTTAATTAATTATTGGATTTCGTAAGTTAATTGGTGAGATTTGAGGATTTTTGGTTGATTATATATGTATATGTTTATTTAAATTTTGGAAGTAAATAATAATTATATTAAGGATAATATAATTATTAAGTATTATGTTGTATTTTTTGGAAAATAAAAGAGGAAAAATGATTGGTTGGGATATTTAATGAGAAAATTTTGGAGTTATTTTTGGAAAATGAGAAGGAAAAAGAAAAAAAGGAAATAATAATATTATTATTATTTAAATAGGACCTCATCATGAAGCGTGCAAAGAAACACTATTCACCTTCTCCTTCAATAAACCCTAAATGCCGTCGTTGCCCCTTTTCTTCTCCATTCACCGATCTCTGTTGACGGTCGTCGCCATCACACATCGTCGTTTGTTGTCATCCAATCATAGATGAAGTCGTTCGTTCTATCAATCGTCTAGTCTTTGCTCATCTATCGTCCGCTCTCAAGTCGTCGTGCGTGAAGCTTCGTCTAGTCGTTTGATCTCCTCTGGCCACCTCTAATCGTTGTCGTCTGTCTTCATCTCTCTTGGATTCAGTTGAAGCTGAAGACAGTCCACATTGCAAGTCGTACGACCCGAGCCACGTTCACAGTTCGTGAGCCATGTCAAGTCTCTCCTCTTCCAGTTGCGTGTAGCTTGAGCCAGGGTCTTTCTTGCATGAGGCAACCTTCCACAACCGAGCCAATTGCTCTTCTTAGCCGAGTTGCGAGCCTCTCTTTACTATTTTTTAGCCATTTGCTTTTGAAACCATATTTTAGGAGAATTTTGTTTGATTGGGTTTAGGTATACCCATCAGGTGATAAATTCTTGGCTTGAAATAATTTAAATTATGGATATTTGAGTTGGGTTATTTTTGCTTGAAGGTTTAGTTTGCTAAATTTTAAATTGGAGGATTTGAGTTATGGAATTTTTTCCAACCAAGGTTGAATTGGTTTCAACCTCCTTCGTTGGTAAGTTTGTAAGCCTGAGTAATTAATTGTTTGATGTGGTTATCAAACTATTAATTTAAATCTTATTTATGTTTAGGATTTTCCTGTTGGAAAGATTGACGGTCACCGATAGGAATAAATTTTGTTTAGCAAATCTCGAGGTAAGAGATTCTACTATTAGACCTTCTCGATAGAAGACTAAACGACTTGCATGTGTTTTTTCCTTATTATGCATTAATGTAGCTAGGATTCGTAATGTGACTGTTAGGGATGACTGATATAGATAGCTAGATAGATGACCTGTATGTATGACTGAGTTACGTTATGATCGAGAAGTGTTATGAATGAGACATGCTACGACTTAGATATGTTATGATTGAGATATGTTGTTACTGCGATATGATATTTATGATATGCTACATGTATAATCTATGATGTTCTGTTAGTTTTGTCTGTTACAGTCGTACCCACATGGGTGTCCCTCGAGATCACCACCAGTATATGTTTTGTGAGTGGCCTGGTAGGGTCATTTACAACTTAATTCTCTTAGGTGTTCCTTCGGAACCACCAAGACCAGATGTGTTTCCTTTGGGATCACTGGTTAGTGTGTGCTCGGGAGCACGATAGTATGGGGTACTTCCTTCCAGGATTCTAATAAAAGTTTATGATTGCTTCCGCTTTTAAATTTTCAATATTTTGATTTATAGTATTTTATTTAAAATTTCAAAACTCATGAGTATTCTTATGATATTTTCTTATTATTTTAAATAGGGCCGAAACTAATACTTAACCTTTACTTTTATTTCTGCATAATCTATTTATGATTTATAAATAAGTATTTGAGGTTTTTATTGAAAGATTTAGTACCTTCTTTTATTTATTTAGTTTTTAGAAAATCTTTATTTAATTTAATAGTAATGACCTCACCTTAATATAAAGAGTTAGGTTGTTACAATATTACTTTTTTAAAAGTTAATTGTTGTAATTATAATTAGATTGAAATAAGTGACTTTTAAAATTAAATTAGTTATTGAGTTCAAGTTTAATGAGTTGAATTGAAAGTTTGTAATTTAGGGTTTTAAAATTTGTAGAAGTTGTAGAGTACCTAACATGTTTTGACCATCAAGAAAACTAGCTTTCTTGATATCTGCCTACTTGATGGGCGAAGACCATTAAGGTAGATATTTTTTAACGTGCTTTGCACATTAAAGAAGGCCAAATTTGTAGTAGTGTTAGTAGATCTGCAATCATAAGTTTTGTGCTAATGTGTTTGATTGACACTCTTTGTTTCTGAACTTCTTCTTTAACAACAAAGTATTTAATTCCTTAAGTTTAGCACTTTTAGAATACTTGTCATTTTTTTAAGGAAAAAACTACTGTTAAATTATCACAATAAATTCTCAACGGCTTGACAATACTGTCGACAGTTCCAAGTCTTAAGATAAAGTGCTGCAACCATAAACCATGAACTGTAGCCATAAAGCATGCTACAAATTCAACCTCCACAGTGGATGCAGTAACAATAACCTGCTTTGCACTTTTTCATGAAATTGCTCCTTCAGATAATAGAAATAAATAACCAAAATTACTGGATTTTTGTGTATCCACACACTCGGTAAAATCTGAATCTGAATATCCAATCATCTCAAGATAATCAGATCTCTTGTAAGTAAGCATATAGAAAATTATTATAATTAAACATACTCCCACTAATCCTTAGGTATATACATTGATCAACGATGTTTTCTTTAAAAACCAACATATGTGATGGTATCGTTACACTTAAGATACCATTGTCTGGAAGCTTATTTAAGTCCATATATTGACCTCTTTAATTTACAAATCATATATTCCTTTTCTTCAACCATAAAACCTTCTGGTTGATCGATGAATAATTGTCATCTAAATTCCCATTTAGAAAGGCAGTTTACACATCCATTTGATGAAGCTATAAATCATAATGAGCTATTAAAGCCATAATAATTCTTAATGAGTCCTTTTTCGAGACAGATGAAAAGGTCTCTTTGTAGTCAATATCACCTATCTGAGTATGACCTTTGGCAACAAGTCTATCCTTGTGTCATTCAATATAGCCACTTGAATCACATTTGGTATTAAAAGACCCAATTACACCTAAATCTTTTACTTCCTTTAGGCAATTCTACAAGGTCCTAAACTTCACTATCATTCATTGATTTTAATTTTCTTTCATGACATCTAACCATTTGGTAGAATTATCTTCTTCAATTGCTTGTGAAAATGAAAAACTAAATCATTATTAATACTTAAGTCAAATTCTGACTCATGCAAATAAACCACATAGTCATCAGAAATAGATGATCTTCTTTGTCTTTCAAACCTTCTTAACTTTATTTTTTTTGGTCCATCAGTTATATATTCATTTATTATAAAATCATTGTGTGGTGTTTGACCATTAATTTATTTTTCTTGTGAATTGCTAACAAAGTCAACAACTACATGAACAACAACTTGAGAAGAAGTTATAGATGAGGAGTTTCCACCCTAACTTCTTGAATTTTCACTTTACGTGGTTTCAAACTTCCATTAATTACGTCATTCTCAACTAATCTTACATTTCTAGTTTCAAGTATTCTCATATTGTGGTTAGTATTGGGATTTATGTCCTAAAACTGGTAGATTATAAACATAATTCATTTACTGTTGTTAAGTGTTACTATTGTAATAATTGTTATTGATTGTATTATTAGATTTTTCTTAATAATCCAAATCCAATAAACTAATATCCTAAGTTGTTTAATGAGTCTTGAATAGTATGTAGAGACATAAAGGAATCAATGTTCGAGATCAGCTTAAAGGGTCTATAGTATAGAGATAAGGTTGGGTACCTTATCCTGGTAACACTATGGATACGACTCACTTTATATTTGATACAAACATAATGATCCAAACACGTTCGTATAGTTGGCATGCGAGTGAGGGTATCCTATGCAATGAGTTTGCATAAGACCGGACTGTGAAATAGTAACCACTAAATGTAACTTCGTGAACTAGTTAGGTTTCTATTTCATTAGGATGACCTAGGTAACTTAGCTTAATCCTAAAGTGTATTATGAACTCCTGTACGCAAGGGATTGTCCTTTGATTTGTACGAGTAAGAGTAGCTAGATTGCTGACTCAATAAGCTTATCATTTTGGAGGCAAGACTGAGTGAGGAGCTGGAAACATAATTACACAAGATAAAATTCATTCCTTTCCTACTTTAGGGTATGTAGAT
Organism: Cucumis variabilis; assembly: GCA_037974545.1. NCBI lineage: Eukaryota > Viridiplantae > Streptophyta > Magnoliopsida > Cucurbitales > Cucurbitaceae > Cucumis > Cucumis variabilis. Next base: position 4,532 of record JBBPDI010095944.1, on the reverse strand, counting down.
GAGTGTTTCCTTAAATGATGTCTCCAGGACTCGAACAAAGGGCCCTTACTCTCTCTTTGGTATGAGAGGGGTTTCTGTTTATTGGTAGGACCATAAACGGGTTGTTCATTAGAGGAGTACTGGTATTTAAGGATGAGAGGTAACCCATGGGTAAAACGATAAATTGACCCAGCTGGTTTTACAAACACTCGTGAAGGACTAACTTACTGTTATTGGTCTGTATTTGTGGACAAAAAAATATATCTACAGCGAGAAGAGTTCAGTTGTGAGTCTTTAGTGGAGTGTACACACAGTTAACGAATATTAATTAATGTGGTTAATGAGTTTAGCCAATTAATCTCATATCGTTGTAGCTTTTGATCTGTAGACCCATTAGATCCCCTTCCTAGCTCTTAAAAGGTAATGAGATTTATTCATATTGGTTGTAATTTGAAATGTTCAAATTTACTTTAGAAATTAGTTTAATGTATAATGATACATTATAATATAAAGTTTATCAAACTTTATTATATAAATTTAATTTTGGATATGATTTAAAATTAATTTACGAGAGATAAATATTTGAATGAGTTCAAATATTAATTTAATGTGAATTAGATTCATATTAAAATTATTGATTATAAAAGAAATTTATAATTGAATATGATTCAAATTTAATTTAAGTCGTTAAAATATAAGATATTTAAGTTAGCTATTAATTAATTGGAGAATTAATTAATAGTTTAATTTGATTTAATTAAATCTATAAAATATTACTGATATATTAATTCAAATAAGATTTGAATGAAATATTGATTAAATATGATTTAATTAATTATATTAATATAAATCAATAAGATATTGGAGAGATGTTCATTCAAATAAGATTTGAATAAAATATTAATTAAATATGATTAATAAATACATAAAATAAATACAGACATGCCAGGATACAAAATAATTAATTACTAGTAGGCAAAATAATTAATCAATGCACCAATATGCAAAATAATTAATTAATGTAGTAGGATGTAAAATAATTAATTAATGCAGTAGGATACAAAATAATTAAAAGGATGATAATTAATTAATGCAGATGCAAATAATTATTTGCAGAATGTCAAATGAGTGCCAAGTAATTAAACCAATTAATTAATGTAAGATGTAAATAAATAAGACAGTTGTCAAATGAATGCCAAATAAGGATGCTAATTAATTAATGCAGATGCAAATAATTATCTGCAGAATGTCAAATGAGTGCCAAGTAATTAAACCAATTAATTAATGTAAGATGTAAATAAATAAGACAGTTGCCAAATGAATGCCAAATAAGGATGCTAATTAATTAATGCAGATGCAAATAATTATCTGCAGAATGTCAAATGAGTGTCAAGTAATTAAACCAATTAATTAATATAAGATGTAAATAAATAAGACAGTTGCCAAATGAATGCCAAATAATTATGGTAGAATGCTGATTAATTAATACAGGATGCAAAGAGAATGAATGCCATAAATAATTAGCTAGATGCAAATAATTAAATGCAAGATGCTAAAAAAAATGGGTGCGATGCTAATTAATTAATAGGCCAAATGGGTGTAAGGATCCAGGATGCTAATTAATTATTGCAATATACAAATAAATAAGACAGTAGTGCCAAATAATTATTACAAGATGCAAATAAATAACAATAATTATTGCAAGATGCAGTATACTGATTAATTAATAAACACTTCAAATAAATAATTAACAGAATGGATACTAAAATATTATACAGGATGCCAAATGGGATACTATAATATTATACAGGAGTCATCTAGGAAGCTAAATGGGATACTAAAATATTATACAGAAGACAAATCAGATACTAAAATATTATATGAAAGCCAAGAAGCCAAATGAGATAATAAAATATTATACAAAAGGAAAACGGATGCCAAATAATTAAAATTAATAGGCCAAATGTGTACCAAATAATTAAGGCAAATGCAAAAATGTAAATAACAAATGAAGAATTAACACAGAGGGCAAATGAATGCTAAATAATTCAAATATAAATAACAATGAGGAATTAACACAAAGAGCAAATGGATGCCAAATAATTCAAATGTAAATAACAAATGAAGAATTAACACAGAGGTCAAATGTGTGACAAATAATTCTAATGTAAATAACAAATGAAGAATTTACACAGAGGGAAAATAATTATCGCAATGAATCATCAATCATTAAATTGACTTAAATTTAAAAAAAAAAACTTACCTAGCAAACAGACTTGGCTTATTCTGTCTCGATCCTCTCAAATTCTTCTAAATCACCACCAAATGAAAAAACTTTTTTCTCTCAAAATCCCCTTGACCAATCCCTCCAAAAAAATCTTCTCCTTCTCTTTTTATAGGACAAGGTATGGGGCTAGATTGATAGTTTATTTTTTATATTACTAAGTGAAGTGGAGTGAAAGACTACGGAGAGAAGGTGGAAGAAAGTGAGAGAGGAGGAGAAAATGGGAGAGTAGGACTGAATGAACATGGTGACGAACAAAAACAAAAATAGGGGGTGGTTGAGAAAAATTAGGAAGAGGAAACAACCTTTTTTCTATTATTTTTTATTTATTTTATTATTATTTTTTAATTTTGTTTTTGTTTTTATTTTTTAATTTTTAAAACATAAATTTAATATTTAATATTTAAAATTTAAAATCTAGAAATTAAATTTAAATTTAAATTCTTTTATAAAAAAAATATATAAATATAAATAAATAAATGAAAAATGAAAAATATAGGACAAAATACTGTATCTACGGTTTGCCCTTCTTTGTTCATCCTGAAAATATTTAAAGGTGGACAAAGAAAATAAATAAAGTATTTGGCCAATTTTTTTATTTTTTAGAGAGAGAGAAAGGGAAAAAAAACATCAACCTTAGCTCTAGGACTAGGTTTAATAAATAAAAGAAATGATCTAATAGACAGGTTTTGACCTCAACTTCAGATTTGGGCTTGATTTAACAAAATTTCAAAAACACATCAACCTTAGCACTAAAACTAGGTTTGATAAATAAAGGAAATGACCTGATAGACAGGCTTCGACCTCAGCTTCAGATCTGGGCTCGATTTAACCAAATTTAAAAACATCAACCTTAGCTTTAGGACTAGGTTTGATAAATAAAGGAAAGGACCTGATAGACAGGCTTCGGCCTCAGCTTCAGATTTGGGCTCGATTTAACCAAATTTCAAAAACATCAACCTTAGCTCTAGGACTAGGTTTGATAAATAAAGGAAAGGACCTGATAGACAAGCTTCGACCTCAGCTTCAGATCTGGGCTCGATTTAACCAAATTCAAAAAAAACATCAACCTTAGCTCTAGGACTAGGTTTGATAAGGGAAAGGACCTAATAGACAGGCTTCGACCTTAGCTTTAGATCTGAACTCGATTTAACCAAATTTGAAAAAAAATATCAACCTTAGCTCTAGGACTAGGTTTGATAAAGTGGACTCATCCTTTTCTTAAACCGAGTTAAAATTTAAGTTAAAAATATTGTGCTTTTCAAAGAAATAAATATTTTCAAAAATTGATTAGCATGGTCGTCATAGGATAAAATAAGACACGTATCACGAGAATTTTTTAAGTTTTCAAGCTCGCCACTCTTCATATCAAACAATCGAATTCAAACTGTGAAAGACTGCACTATGTTGTAAAGACCTAATGTTGTTTTAGTCTTGAACTTCACAAAACATGAATCATTTAGGATGTGGACTTCTAATTACAACAACTCACAATCATAGAGATATTTGTCTAGATTTGTAAACATATATATTTCCTTGGTTTGCCAATACAATAAGTTGTACTGAATCTTTGTTAAGTAACAAATAGATAGAACAATGGACTGATGAATAATGGATGTTTACTATAATTTGATAACATTTTAAAAAGATGAAAGAAAGGATTGACAAATAAACAAATGTTTGATAAATATGATAAGAAATAATAATGATTCTTGGAATGAGAGTACAAAGAGAGAATGGTAAGAGAGAATTTATACATATGGAAATAACATTCTAAGAACTAAATGTAAGTTTTCTAGAAATACCCTGACTTCTTTCAACACTACAAAACTTTCTATGAAAAGCCTCACGCATAATATCTTTGAACATAATCTAAATTCATAGAATTTTGTAACTCAACACCATCCATAATTGTTAAAAGCAAAGCTCCTCCTGAAAAAGTCTTTTTCACAACGAATGGACCTTCATAATTAGGAGTCCATTTTCCTCGATGATTCTTTTGAAATAGAAGTATTCTTTTTAACACCAAATCTCCTTCTCGAAAACTTTGAGGGTGCACTTTTTTATGGTATGCTCGCATTAATCTTCTTTGGTAAAGTTGTCCATGACTTAATGCTGCCAAACGTTTTTCTTCAACGAAATTCAACTGCTCATAACGAGCTCATATCCATTCAGCTTCATCTAACTTAGCCTCCATGAGAACTCTCAATGAAGGTATCTCAACTTCTAAAGGTAGGACAACTTTCATACCATAAACCAAAGAAAATGG
>JBBPDI010095916.1:0-11334 GCA_037974545.1 Cucumis variabilis | reverse complement strand
CCCCCCTCCCCCCCCCCCCCCTCCCCCCCCACACTGGATAGGAAAGGAGAAATTATTTTTTTAAACTAATAATAATAATAATTTTTAATATATATTAGAAATTTCTTGACGTTTTAAAAAACGTCAACAATTTTCTAGAATGCTCTTAACGTTTTTAAAACATCAAGACTTTTTTAGAATTTTCTTGACGTTTTTAAAAACGTCAAGAATGTTTTATTAATTTCTTGACGTTTTTAAAACGTCGAGGATAAGTATATATCATTGACGTTTACAAACTGTTAAGGATGTCGAATTCATATACATTCTTGACGTTTTAAGAACGTCAAAAATTTATAAGATATTTCTTGATGTTTAAAAAATGTCAAGAAAAAATATATCGTACTTGACGTTTAATAAACGTCAAGAACGTTGAAAATTGGCTTTTCATATAAATTTTTGACGTTTTTTTATTTTAAATCACATCTTTCTTAATGTTTTTGAAAAAAACGTCAAGAAAGAAAAACTGCAACTGTCAAGAGAGCCTGTTTTTGTAGTAGTGATAGACCCACGATTTGGGGTTCACCCCTGTGAACATAGGCATTTCCAATTTCTTGTACTTACTTGGGCATCATTGCCTCCACTATTTTCCATGGTAGCCTCAGTGTCTTCCATCTTCTCTTTGAGCTTAAGCATTGAAGTCTCAGTAGTACCCGACTCCTCCCTTCTTTTGTAACTGTGACTTTCTCTCATTTCTCCAGCCATACGGTCCATTAATTTCTTCATCTCTAGCATCATTTCCTTTAATCCCATAATTTCTTTTTCAGTTCCATCTACCCGATTCTTTATTTGACGTTGAGCTATTTGGTGCGTAACCACCTCCAGTGTGATAGCTCTGATACCAAATGTAAGGATTCCACACTCACACACTCACACACAGATATTTCCCACACTCTCAATGGCAAAAACAGAGGCAGCACTTTGTTGGTCTTTATTTATTTATAAGCCAAAAACTACACTTGTCACAATATTCAAAATAACAAATAAAACAGTAAAGAACATACGCAGCTTCTTCAAAGGATAGTTGAATATCCCTCCCCTTGGCTATGGCAGCCGACTCTACATAAAGAAGGATAAAATAAAACCTACCTACCCAATTCCAAAAAGGCAACCTTTTATACCTCCTCTCTCTCTTCTTTCATTCCTCTAGATGGGGCCCACACGCACGATCCCTTTCCATCATTCTCTCATCATTAGTTATTGGTTCATTTACCTTTCTACCCCTTCTTTTATATGTATGAATGATTGAGGGTCTTACAAAAACCTCTTCCATCATAAAACAACTATTTGAATACAACGAGACCTCAGAAGCCGTAAAGAAAGAGAATTATGAGTATTGAATAATTTGTTTTGACTTTTATAAAGTTTAGTCATTGTTGAGTTCCATGCTGTTCCAAAGTAAGATATCAAAATTGTGTATTTCTCTCCTAGGTAGCCTTAAACAAACTATAATTTTCTTTAATTAAACGATAGCTATTTTTTGGTTACCATTCTCAAACTAGCAAACATCCCCCTAAAGAAACCTACAGAGGACGGAGAACTCACGGGAAACAGTGGCGGACTGAGGCAAAAAGGCTCGATAGGATTCTGTGTGATGGAAGGAGATTGACGATAGCGACGGAGAAAAAGATGGGCACAGTGTCACAATCGCAACCTTTCAAACTGAGACGAGCGATTGTGTGACACTTGTTTGATCCAATCAACAAGTCAGTTGATCAAAATCCAAAATCGCCAGACAAACTCAGCGTATGATTCAACCTCCCCTCGCGTTTTTTGGAAAATGTTTTAGAAGACGTGAGAGAGAAATAAGTTCATTGAAATTGTTGTTAAAACAAGCATTGAAGACTGTGAATTGCAATAAGAAAGCATAGATTGCAAAGAGTGCGACAAGGCTTGGGCGGAGATTCAACTACTATGTCTCTCCTATAGTACATTTTGAACATTTTCAGTTCTGGAAGACTTGTATATGAAAATGCTGAAACGTCACTCTTAAGAATTATGACTTAAAAATGAAAGAAACTAACTAAACTATGTACAAGACATAAAAACAAGATAAATTGGGGGTATTCAGAGTATACGACCATAGGTAAACACACCTTGGACAAGTATGTCTGTTACATTCTCTCCCACTCAAACAGTTGACGTCCCTGTCGACTGGTGAAGCTTGAACTCTTCGATCTTCTGTGTCCAGGCTTTTAAGTCTTCGACACGTTGCCAACTGGTTTCTTCCATAGGAAGGTTCTTCCACTTTACCAAGTACTTGTGGATCCTTCTTATGGGTCTTCGGCCCTTCCTGACTCGCTCGACCAGAATTTCTTCAACTTCTTTATTCTCTTTCTGACTGAGATCGATAGTTGATCGGACTATGACATTACGCTGTATGTCATCAGAATCTTGATGGTAAGGCTTCAAATTGCTCACATGAATTACTGGGTGAATTTTCATCCATGTGGGCAATGCTACTATGTAAGATGTATTCCCTACCTTCTTCAGCACTTCTACTGATCCCCCATATTTCCTCATGAGGCGATGGTCTTTCATCCTCGAAATCGAATTTGTCTGGGTCACAACTTAATGAGGACCTGATCTTTCGCCTAAAACTCAAGGGGGCAACGCTTCTTATCTGCCCACTTCTTCATTCGCTTCGAGGCCTTCTCCAGATAAGCTTGAGAATAATGTCTGTTGTCTGCTTCCACTCTTAAGTAAAGTTGTGAGCTTGAGAATTCTTTCCGATATAGGGGTGATCAACAAGGTACGACAATACCGGTTGTCTGCCACAAACAATTTCAAATGAGCTTCTCCTAGTTGACGAGCTCGTCTGAGCATTAAAACAGAACTGGACTACATCCAACAACTGAGCCCAATTCTTTTGCCTTACAGTAACAAAATGGCATAAATATTCTTCGAGCATACAGTTGAACAGCTCGATCTGACCGTCTATTTGAGGATGGTAACTTGCGGACATATTCAGACTTGTCCCTAAGAAAGCGAATAACACTGTCCAAAGGGTGACAATGAACCGACCATCTCGATCACTCACAATACTTGTCGGTACACCCCACAACTTGACAATGTGTTTAAAGAACAACTGAGCTGTCGATTTTGTCGAACACTATTGAGAACCGATCTATGATGACTAAGATGGTCTCATAGTCACCTACTTTGGAGATATGAGTGATGAAGTCTATAGAAACGCTTTCCCACGGTCTTGATGGAACTGACAGAGGTTCGAGAAGTCTAACAACTTTCGCTTTCTCGATTTTGTCCTATTGAAAGACGAGGCATGTCTTCGTGTATTGCATGACGTTGTCTCTCATACTGGGCCAAAAGTAACCCTTCTTCAGTAAGACGTATGTTCTCTGCCATCCGGGGTGGTCGACCCACAGAGTGTCGTGACACTCGTGTAGTAATTTCTTCCTCAGGTCCCCTGCTCTAGGGACATACAGCTACCTCTCCTTTGTCACTAAATCTTCAACCCCAAATTGCCTTGTCTTACCCGCCTCAGCTAAACTCATGACATTCTGAGCGGCAGAATCTTTCTGCAAGAATTCCTTCAAAATATCGCACATTGAGCCATCAATCTAACTCACGTAGAGATGCGCCAACATGCACAGAGCCACATGTTCATTTCTTCGACTAAGCGCATCAGCTACTTGATTGTTCACCCCCTTCTTATATTCAAACTCAAAATCAAATTCGACTAGGATTTTTTGCCATATTGCTTATTTTGAAGTTAGTTTTGGTTGGATAAAGAAGTGGCAAGTAGTACTATTGTCTGTCTTCACAACAAAAGTGGACCCCAATAAATACTGTCTTCAGGCCCTCAAACAATATACCACAACAAGCATTTCTTTCTCAAACACTACATTAAGCTTTCGGCTCTCATAGGCGATGAGGTGTCCACTTTGCAGGAAAACACCACCCAACGCATAATCGGACGCATCGATCTTGACTTCAAATGATTGGGTCACATCGACGATCCCAAGAACTAGCCCCTCGATCATAGATTGCTGCAACTCATTGAAGGTGGCTTGGCATTCGGGTGTCCAACCTCATTTCTTATCTTTTTTCAGTAATTCAGTTAGCGAACTTGCTCTTTTGGAGAATCCTTCCACGAATTGCCTGTAATAATTAGCTATTCCGAGAAAGGAGTGCAAGTCAGTGACTAACCTTGGCACTTCTCAGTAATGAATCGCAATAATCTTCCCCTCCTCCATACCGATTCGGCCACACTCGATCACATGACTCAAGAAATTTATCCGCTCTTGTACAAAGGAACACTTTTCCCTCTTGACATTGGAGCTATAAACCACTATATCATCAATATAGACCATAACAAACTTGTTAAGAAATTCATGAAAGACTTGGTTCATTAGTGTACAGAACGTTGCAGGCGCATTGGTAAGACTAAACGGCATAACAAGAAATTTGAACACCCATACCTTGTGACGTAAGTTGTTTTAAGCTCGTCTCCTTCGACAATTCTCACTTGATAATAACTTGACCTCAGACTTAGCTTCGAAAAGTACTTTGCCCTATGTAGGCGGTCAAACAGATCAGTGATTATAGGCAGCGGATATCTGTTACGAACTGTGATTTTGTTTACTGCGCGGTAGTCGATGCACAACTGCAAACTTCCATCCTTCTTCTTTTGGAACATGACTGGGGCTTCATATGGATCTTTCACAGGTCTAATAAATCCCGCATTCAGTAGTTCATCTAATTATTTTGAAGTTCAGCCAACTCTGGTGGTGCCATACAATAAGCATTCTTCGCAGGCGGTTTTGCCCCTGGCAGTAACTCAATCTCATGATCAATCATTCTTTACGGAGGCAACGACTTAGGCAAACTATCTGGTATTACCTCCTTATATACCTTTAAGACACACATGATGTATTTGGAGACTGTTTCCCCTAGACCTTCTGACGACTCTAATGGAATGGCCATGAAGGTTGGTTTATCTCGAGTAAGATCTTTCTTCAACTGCATAACCGAAATCATCTTTATCCCATCAGGCTGGTGAATATTTGCTTGTACAATAGTGGGCATAACTCCAGTAAGCACTAAACATTTGGCTAACGAGATTGGTATGACCTGATGTTTAAGTAGAAATTCCATACCCAGTACTAAATAGAAGTCATCCATTTTAACGACCACCAAGTCGATGAGACCGTTTCATGCTCCCAATCTTATTGTCATTCATTTCACAAGCCCAACAATAGGTAAAGCAGCTGAGTCATGACCTTTATTTTTCTCGTGTCTTTCTAACGAAGATTCAGCTGTCTGGCTTCTACTTCTACTATGAAATTGTGGGTTACACTAGAATTCACCATCGTGCTCTTGGGCAATTTTTGGTTAACCTAACAATCCGTACATTAGACCATTCTTTGTCGGCCCACCATCCTTTCCCACTTTCTTCTGAAGAGATGACAAAAATTTCATAGCTCTCATTATAGGACTTTTTCCCTCTTCTGTCTGGTCACTTCTCTCTCAGTTTGACTCAATCTATCATCTGAGTCTGAGGCTAATGTGGCTTGAAACACGTTGAAGGCGGTTCGATTGGGACATTCTCTGGTAAGATGGGACCCTTTACATATGAAATAACTGAGGAGATGGCTGGCGTTATTCTAATTGTTAGGTCCTCGCCAGTTATTTCCAGTATTTTCTTGGAAGGGCTTATGGTCTCCACCTTGACGTTTGTCCCCCTTGCAAATTTGGAAGAACTTGGGTGTTGTTCTGGTTTCCCTTAGAAGAGGAAGCTTGTTGTTGTCTCACATCTTGAGACTCACTAGATAAGTCAAATAACCGTTTAGCCATTGTCAATGTCGATATGAGGTCTTGGACCCGTTGCTCGTATAACTTGGTCTTAGCCCACGACTTCAACCCTTCAAAAAAACAGAAAACTTTATCTTTTACTGACATATCACGTATATCCAGCATTAGTTTCGCAAACTGTTTTACGTAATCTCGAATATTGCCACTGTGTTTCAATTCACGCAATTCATCGAGCCATAATTTTGACATTCTCATGGAAAAATTGCAAGCAAAGTTCTCTCTTTAAAGCGTCCCACGTGTCAATTGTGCAATGCCCCTCTTAGATGTTAACATACGGGGACCTCCACCATATTTTCTCATCTTCAAACAGATGCATGGTCGCTAGTGTCACTTTGTCCTCCTCAGTAACTGTATTTGTGACCTTGAAATACTGCTCAATATCAAAGATGAAGTTTTCCAAGGCCTTTGCATCCCTCGTCCTACAGAAGGGCTTGGGTTCTAGAATTTTTATTCTGCTAACAGGGATGGCTCCTCCAGCTGGAGCCTGGTTTGCCAATGCTCGTATAGTAAAGTTCACCTTTGTGTTTACCTCTGCGATTTCATTCCTCATGACATCGAGGATAGATCGAAAGTCTTCCGTCATGCCATTGATAATCTCCAACATATTCTTGTGCGAGTTATCAAGCTCAATAACTCGTTCTTCCATTTGGGTGACAGAGTCTGATGAACTGTTCCCACGCTCGTAGGTGACATTTCTTGTTTTAAAAATTCGGGATTCTAGAGTGTCAACTTTAGTAAGCAATTCTTGTATTGGTAATTCATCGAGTCGACCGACACCGCCATGAATGCCATCGGTTTTCCTGGCAACTTCATCAAGCCGCTTTTCTATGAATCGAATGGAATCAGGAATTTCCACCATGTAGAGCATCTGCTCCTCGAGTCTAACTAGTCATTCATTATGGGTCTTGCTAGACTATTTCACCACTAACATCTTTCTGTCTCAAACCGTTAACTAGCCAATTTGGCTTTGATACCACTTGTCACAATTACAACCTTTCAAACTCGGGACAAGCGATTGTGCGGCACTTGTTCAATCCAATCAACAAGTCAGTCGATCAAAATCCAAAATCATCGAACAAACTCAGCGTACGATTCAACCTCCCCTTGCGTTTTTGAGAAAATGTTTTAGAAAACATGAGAGAGAAATAAATTCATTGAAATCGTTATTAAAACAAGCATTGGAGACTGCCAATTGCAATAAGAGAGCATAGATTGCAAAGAGTGCGACAAGGCTTGGGTGAGGATTCATCTACTATGTCTCCCCTATAGTACATTTTGAACATTTTTCAGTTCTGACAGGCTTGCATATAAAAATACCGAAACGTCACTCCCAAGCATTATGACTTAAAAATGAAAGCAACCAACGAAACTATGTACAAGACATAAAGACAAGATAAATTGGTGGTATTTGGAGCATACGACCATAGGTATACACACCTTGGACAAGTATATCCGTTACACACAGCGGTCAGGCATCCACTGATGGAGGTGAGCGGCGAGACATTCATCGAATAATGGTGGCGACGGTGCAAGGGTTTTCTTTTTTGTGAAGAAAGAAGATGGAATGCACGTGTAACGAGGAGACTATTTAAAATATTTGTATTATTATTTTAATTTTTATTTTACTTTTCTTTTTCCTTTTTATTTTCTCTAAAAATAAGTCAAATCTTCTCTCTTCATTAAATTTCTTAACAAATCTTCTCCAAAAGAAATATATATATATAACATATTTTCTTAATTTATTATATTATCTCCATAATATAATTATTATCCTTCCATAACTTAATTATATATACACATATGTATAATTATTCATAATTCTCTAAACTTCACCAATTTAATTAATCAATATCATTCAACTTAAATCAAAATTTTCACAACACCAAAATTTTATTTTAATAATTAATTCAAAATTCTTTCAATTATAGGGTATTTGTAATTTTGACGGCGTGAAATAGATTATGTTGTCATCAATAAGATATATATACTTTTGTTAGGAAAAAATTGGATATGTTTCTTATCATCAATAACTTGTAACTTTTAAGAACTGTATATTGGATCTGTTTGTTATAATGAACGACTATTAGATTTTAAGAATTGTGGATTACAATTACAAGGTATTTGTAAATCTGAATGTGTGGAATATGTTATGTTATCATCAATGATATGTATATATTTTTATTGTTATAACATTGAATTTGTTTATTATCATCAGTGACTAGTGCTTTCTAATAATTTTGTATTTGGAATCTATATAATTTATGGTTTGAGTACTTTGTTGATTAGATAAGTAATGTGTATGTAAATTTTATTGTATATGACAAACTAAACCTACTGATGTGAATTTCAATTACGATATTGACAAACTAAACGTATACATCCCACACGATAATCAATATATCGAAAAGATTCCAATATATCTACCATCTTACACAGTCTTTACTCTTTGTAAAGTCATCGCAAATAATGCTAAAGGATGTATTGTAAAGTAAGCCTTCGATGAAAACCATAACAAGAAAAAGAAAACATCTAATGAAAATAAATGTGAATATTAACGTTTTAATATAATTATTCCATAAAATTGGCAAAAAGTAATTTTTTGAAAAATAAAAATCAACCAAGATAAGTTGATAATCGTAATTAGCATGATTGTAGAGGATGACTTTTTTTTTAATTCAAATTTTTATTAAAATTATATATTATTTAATAAATTTTTTATAAATATTTTGAAATATAAGTTCTTAAATTTTAAATTATAATAATTTAAATTTTAAATTTTAAATTCAAATTGTTATTAAGAATTTATTTGTCATTATTTTAGAAAAATTATGTAAGATTTGAATTAGATTTGAATTAAAATTGACGATTTTAGGGATGATATAAAATTTAAATTCAAATTGTTATTAAAAATATATATTATTTATTATTTAATAAAGTTTTGATAAATAGTATGAAATATAAAGAATCTGGATTTATTGAATTGACCTTTCTCATTATTTTAGAAGTATTTCTAAAATTTGAATGGTCACTGTTTTGCTATAAATCTTAATATTTTTTAAATTTGTTATTTTTAAGTGTGTTATTTAATATTTTGACATTGTCACGTTTATCTCTTACTTTTTTTTCTGGTAATTTAATAGAAGGGATAACAACACATATGGCCTATAAATTATGGCCTTATTTATAGGTGAATATCATTTTATCTCCGACCTATAACCAATACCCATATTTTAAAGAAGGAATCTCAAAGATTTCCTTAATTTATATGTCATTTTTTTGTTTGACCTAAAATTAATTTTCAAAACCCCAATTAATTCACCCACTATATTCCAATCCTTTTCATCCCACGTTCTCTCCTTTCTCTCTAACCCTCTTCTTTCCACCTTCATAACAACCCACCACACAACCAGTCAGTCTGACGGATCACTATAATTATTGTATAGAAGAAGATGAAGAACTTTTTTTGCTTTATATATATAGGCTTTTGGGTTTCTTTTCTTTGCCGGTCATTTTTCTCGTCCTATTTTGTTAAGAAGAAGAAGACATGTACAAAGATAACGTAGTTTGATATATCTATCTAAGTTTTTGGGTTTTTTTTTTTCCTACACGTTTAGGATTTTAATTGATCATTTTTCTCGTCCTACTTTGTTGTCTTTACCATCGATATTTATTATGAACTTTCCTATTCTAAATAGTCAATGTAAATGTTTTGGATCTACTAAAAACACAAAAGTGTACATATAACTCCAAACTTTTATAATATGAGCTCAAATATTGTTAGAGGATATAATAAGAATGGTATTAGTGGGATATTCAAGGGCGTTTAAGGTAAAGAGTATGTTTATAGTAGTCTGCGTTTAGAGTGCAGAGTATTATGAGTTATTATAGTTTGTATTTGAGGTATAAACTATTATAGCCCGTGTTATTATAATTTGTGATTGAGGTACAAATTATTATAGTTCGGGTTATTATAATTTCTATTTGGTGTGGAGACTATTATAAAATCTAGGCTTTTCACTATTCTTGTTTGACATACATATATACTATAGATGAAATAAATATTTTTTTCAATTGGTTTTATCAAATCTAGTTAATTAGGATGTTGATTTAATAAATTTAGCTTCAAATTGGATTTTTTCACTATCGTGAGCGGCTAATTAGTGCCAGTACAGGAAATTAGACAGAGGAAGAGTCAATAATAATATTTTCTTTTTTATGAAAAACATTAACTAGTGATAAAAAAATTGTTGTTACATAAGCCAATTCATGATATGTCATGAGTAAGCATGAGATCACGTTTAAGAATCTTAAAAATAAAAATGAGACTAAGAATGTTTAAATGCTATTTTAATTAATTAAATTTACATATTTATTTATACTATTTAGGTTTATACTATTTTTTTTAAACTTCTAAATTTATATATTTTACTTAGACTATAAATTTTGGACATTTAAATTTTAATAGTTTTTATTCTAATATGATAGTAATATTATTAACATATTTTAAAACTTTGAAAAATTGTTATCTTCCTTTTTAAACTTTTGAATTTGTTCTACAAAAATATCATTTAACTTTAAATTTGTTTCAAATTAAAAGATGAAAATTGATTTGGTGGATGGGATGAGTTAAATATCGGTTAATTTTTATAAATAATATTACAATATTTTAATATTACACAAATTTTCATTAGATTTTTTAATTAAACTAAATCTTTAAAAGTATATATGAACAAAATTGATTTTTTTTGTTACATAATTAAAATTTGTAAAATATATAATAACCTTTGGAAGAGTGAAGAATAGTAAAAAAAAATAAGAAAAAATAAGAAATAATGATAGAAGAGAAAGAAGGAAGTAATAAGAATAGTCATAATCTTAGTCTTAATCTTAATCTTATGATGATGATAACCGGAAAGAATCTATTAGTTAAGTAATTTGTTAAGGAAGGGGTCGGCAATGTTTGTTGAATGAATAAGGATTTGAGAGTGATTCAACATTGAGTGGGTTGAAGTACTCCAATTGTTGGTTTATATTTGAATGTTTTGGTTATGGCTTATGAGTCCAATTTAAGGACAAGATTGTAATTTAACCTTTAATTCATGAAGGACCGTGTCGCACACGAGGAAGCGACTGTCATCTTTTCTTGAAAGGCAATTAATTAAGAAAGACACCGAGAAAGAGTTTGATGGGAAATGCGAGTCGTAAGGCTTGAGAAACCGCGTTGGGAGACGAAGAACAACATCAACCGCCAATAACAGCCTTCTTTCTTTCTGTGAGCTTTTGGGATCTCCGAAGGAGAATCAATTCTGTAAAGTCAAATCTTTTGTGGATAAGTTTGTTCTTAATGACCCAGAGGAAAATTTTAGCTAGTTTTCTGTAAATTGTATTCTTCTTCTTCCTTGATTGTTAGAGCTCTTTCTTTCTGATTCTATTGCTTATCATGGGAGACGTGAAGGACAAGGT